>CANXYC010073948.1:0-75630 GCA_948193065.1 Aleurites moluccanus | reverse complement strand
TATAGCATTAACTGTATTCTTATGCATTATGGATTCACTGAGTATATTTTTATACTCACCCCCTTCAGTGGTTAACATTTCAGGTTAGCAGAGAGGACCGTATTCCATTGGCATCTCATCCTCGCCGTGGAAGTTTTGTTTATCTTATGTAAACTCCAAATCTAAAGTGATTGTAAATAATGTATATAATAGAGGTTTCATGATACTGTAATTAAGTTGGCATGTATTTATATGTGTTTGTTGTATTTTGTTTATATAAGTTGCATTTTGGAGATATATATTTTGAGATATATGTGAAATGGATATCTTTTGATCAATTGTTTAGTTTGAATTGTTGTGGAGATCTAGAGGGATCCTTGTATTTGAGATAGAAGTGGAAATTCATATTTGAAGTGTTTATTGTGTTTTTAGCAGCAGGGCATGCTCCTTATACAAAGGAGATGCTGCCCAATTTTTCATAAGATATCTAAGCCATTTTGAGTTTATTAATGATTTGCATGCCATATAGTATAGTATTATGGGTTCTTCGCGGTACTGGTAGTATAAGCATCACCCGTACCCTAGGACCGTCATAGCTCCTAAGTTAGGCTGTGACAAATATTATATATATATTTTTATTTTTTCATTAGTTCAAACTGTTTGTTTGCCTTTTTTATTCAAAAAATTTGATACATTCAATTCTATTTTATTTTATTCATTGTATTTCATTTAATATCATTGGTTTGTTCAAAATAATTATTTGTTGTTAAGTTATTAGAATTACATAATTAAAAAGTATATAAACTTAAAAATTTAATTATAAAATCTTTTATTATTTTGATTTGTCTTTCTTATTTTGCTTATAAAGAAAAAAAAAATAAAAAAATATCTTTGAAATTGTTGAAATAAGTTTATATTCTTATTGAAATAAAAAATTGCATACAGTTATGTTTTGTTTAATATTATTCTTTAAAAGATAATATCAATATAAAATAATCAATTGACTAACAAAATTCCAATCAAATAAAAAAATAGATTATATTTTAAGTAAATTTTACTATTCACTAATCTAATTATTAAAATTATACCTTATCTTTTTTAAACGGTAAGATCAAAATTGTATCTTATCCCTTTAATTTACATATAAAATTATTCACATATATTTTTTTACTTTTTTATTTAATTAAAAAGATATTCATATTATATATATTTATAATAGGAGACACATGTTTTTATGATTATTTATTCATCTTTTATATAAAAGTAATGAAATATAAAAGAGTCCCTATTTTTTCTCCATTATATCTACTAGTTTAGACATCGGAGATTTTCTATAAAGTCAGTCCACCGGATTTATTTTGAAAAGCTTATGATTATGCTTTTCTTTATCTACAAACCCTAACTATTACCTTTATATTTGTGGGCTTTCGTCTCACTGAATTATCTAAAACTACGAAATTCGACTATAAAATTTCACATATTAATTTCTATGTGCTCCATTTATTTAGAAGCTCAAAAATCTCAATAACCATTAAATATCTCATTTTGCCTTCGGTTATGCATGTGAAAGCCATGTTTACTGTGAGTGTTTAAGAGAAAAAAAAAAACAAAATTGCCCTTATTTAATTAGCATTTTGATTAATAACTTTACCTGATTGAACACTAAAATTAATTTAAAAAAAATAAAAAATATTTTTCTATAATTGATAAAAATTAAAAATATATCTACAAAAATTAAAAAAATATTAAAGATTTTTCTCTATATATACACATATATACATTTTCAGAATATACTATTTATTTTATAAATTTAATAATTTTTGAAGTATTAATAAATATTATAAAAAAATTCATATATATGCACATATATATGAATATAATACTAATTAAAAGTATGATTTTATTTATAACTTGAATTACAAAAAATAAAATAAGTATATTTAAAGATATATAATTGTTGAAGCCATTCAATATCACTAAATTGCTCTACTGTTATTCCTAATTGATTTGGCAGACAAATTGAAGAAATGTGTGTCCCTTAAATTATTAATATGAAATAATGGTAAATGATAAAAAAAAACTAAATTTTATTTTTTTTAATATTATCATTAATTTTTTTTAACAAATGAATATTTAATTTTTTTTAATCACAGGTCACCGGAGAGTTTTGATCAAAATCTTATTGGACTATGTCTTCCCAACTATCTGACTCAGTATATCACTTAGAAAAACTCTCAAAGTTTAATATTTTTAAAATAATTTATATTTTTTATGTTTTAATTCTCTTAATTTAAAATAATTTTTTTTTATTTTTTAAGTAAAAATGTTCTTCTAATTTTTTTTTTTTAATTTTCATATTCAAATAATATATTTTTTTAAAAAATCAATCTATAAATCCAAAATCATTTATTACTTTTTTTATCTAAAATATTCTTTTAATTTTTTGACAAAATATTCTATTAATTTAACTTATTAAATCAAAAGATATTTTTCTAATAAATTAATAACTATTAGATCTATTAGATGATTTTAAAAATTTATATAAATTCTTATATATAAGACATCAAATAATAATTAAATTTAAAATTTATTAGATGGTCTTATATTCAAATCAATAAATAACTTATTTAAATTTTAATTAAAAAATAATTATTTATTTTCTTTATAAAATTTAAATTACAAGAATATTTTATTTAAAAAAATTAAAGTAATATTTTAAAGATTTTTTATTCATAGATTGATTTTAGGAAAAAATTATTTTTGAATTTATGAAAATTAATTAAAACTTAAATTAGAAGAATATTTTCACTTGAAAGAATTAAAATAATATTTTAATTAAAAATAAAAAAGAATTTTAGTGAATATAATTGAAAGAATATTTTTAATTAAAAAAAAAACAAATATTTTGAATGAAAAAATATTAGAAATATAAAAAAAATAAAAATAATCCCAAAATTATTGAATTTTGAAATCTTTTAATAAATTTATTAAAATTCATTTGATATAGATCTGAGATATCACATTGAGCCAGATAATTACGATAATTTGTCCAGTGAAATTTTAACCTAAATTTGGTCAATAACTCTTGATTAAAAAAAAAAAAAAGCATATATTTAACTTTTTTTTTATCTAAATTTTTTAATGATTATATAAAATAATAAAAATTTAATATTTTTATATTATTTATCCATAAAAAACACAAAACAACATATGATTCAAGTTAAGGAAATGATGTTTTTTTCTTTTTACTATTTTGTTATTATTATTTTTCTTATCTCTTCCCACTTTTGTAGACTTTGTTGACGCTAGAGATGATGCAATCAATAACGGGGTTGAACTCGAAACTGAAAACCCAAAATCTTACCTTTACAGATCACGAGAGTTTGATTTGCTTATGCACAAGTAATTTTGTCACATTCTACAAAATCCATGTCCATACATTCTACAGTAGATCAGCTAGCCACGTGTTCCAAAATTTCCAAGTCTTCCTTGATCAGATCAGATCAATCTTATTGTGGCTCACTGTTGTCACTTTAGTCGACACCCACACTAGCAAGCGGGTTGGTCATGAGTGGGACCTCTGAAGGGACGGTATGGACCAAGTGATCCGCAAGTTTAGACCTCAAGATAAGACTATGACATAAATTGTTTGAATAATAGATATTTGGATCGTTTAAATAGTAATTTATAATATAAATTTTTGTTAATTTAATAATAAATATTGAGAAACTTAAAATAAAAAAAAAAAAAAAAAATTTATGACTCGAATTCAAAAAAAATAAAACATTGACCAAACCAAAACATGAATTTATTACTTTATTTTGATTATTTTAATTTTTGGGGGTTACAAAAAATCATGCCTTATTTTTTATTATTTTTCCAAGAAATCATAACATCATACATAACTAAATTATATCAAATATATCATAATGTGCAACTATGCTCGTTGGAAATGTTTTGAATTCGAATTCTTTCCATAAAATTAAATGTGTGATTTATAAAAGATAATTGTAATGTTTTACTAAAATTTTTTCTTTCTTTTAATATTAATTATTAATATTACAGTTTTTACAAGAATAATTTAATCATGCAAAATTTAAAAAAAATGCAATTATTACATAAAATAAAACTTCAATCTTATTTATTATTATTATTATTGTTTCAAGATAAAATGGGGAACCTAATTAAAGATTGCATATGGGTTTTAATTTTTGAGAACATGGGTGGGTGGTGAGTGGTGAGAGTACCATATGCACCTTTGCAAGGCACGTAGTTCCTTTAGGTCTCCATGTTTTGTTAATTATTGTCTGAGAAATCTTTACGTATTGTAATTTTCTATCTGCAAACGATAGTTTCATAGTTCAGGACCTAACCCTAACTAAAGCCAATGTACAGCCTGCTCAAAAGAGCATGTAATCTTTTTGGATGTGATTTTCTTGGATTTTTGAAGCGTGAAAGAATCTTACTAACATACTATTTTAACAGCACAATCACTAAGTGGAAATCATGTTTAGGTCAAAAAAGTATAATTATTTTTTATCCTAAATACAATAACTATTCTGGATTATCACGATAGTTTTCTTATTTTTTATTGGCAATAATATTTTATTTTTATAATTTCATTATAATTTAATAATTAACAGTAAATATATATTTATAATTAAGTATTGATAATATTATCAAATATTAACATATATTAATAGTATGTTAATGCTGTTATTACACACCAAATGTTTATAACTATATTAAAAACTTTTAATTATGGAAATTTTATATTAGTAATGTTATTGCTAATTCTCATTTGTATTAAAATTTTCTTTTTTAACATCATGTAAATTAATCATGCTGTTAAAGGGATTATTTGTTGTAGTGCTCTTAACTTAAGAATAGATGAAAAAATTTGAATATGAAACTCAATGCTTTTTCATTTTTTTTACTCTTCATATATACCAGTTCAATAAAATGAAGAAATCAAATTAATTTGTTGAAATTAGAATAACCATATATGTTTTGGGAATTAATCATCATTAGTTACGTACTCATTATGAATTGGGTGCTCTACTAATTTTAAACGCAATGTTATTATTATTAATAATGAATATGAAGTTTTTTGGAATTGATTGGATGCGACAATTCAAAGATTTTAATAAATAACATTATAGCAATAGGTGTTGAGTCAATTTCATTTTTATTATTTTGATATAAACCAAAAATACTCCTATCATTAATTGCTAATTCTTTCTCATATTGATAGTAAGTATTGCTAATTCAATCCATTAATATTGATAGTTATGTCTTTCTCATCTCGAGTGTTGTGAAGAGAAAATATAAATAATTTTAGAGACTATAAAAAAATAATTTTATATTCTAAACCAATGAGGTTTTTTTTGGGTTTGATGATATTGGAGTTACTGATATCTCTAATTTGAGCCTAATCAAAGTTAAATTTATATATATATAAATTTAAAATGATTGTATTTGTGTTGCATTATGTTTGCTCTACCTTTTTCCGTAGAACTGTGATTGATGAAATGTTGAATTTATCATTTGATAAAAAGAATAATCCTAGCTAGTATGCTTTTAAAGAGTGGTGATATTAACATTCTCTTTTTAATTGCTGACATTTCTATTTTCTTTTTTATTATTCAACTTTACTATATTATTCTTAATAATTTGCCTAAGAAAAAAATATATAATTAATTTCATTAAATTTATTTTTTATTTTTTATTTTTAATTCATATATATATATAAAGGAAGAGTTATGTATTAAAACAGAAGAAGGAAAACTTAAGTTTCATTTATTTCTATATATTTTATTTTTTATTTTCTATTTTATAAGGTGATGTTTATATATATATATTTTAAAATATATTTATAAATATAGAGTTTTTATATAAAAAATAAAATAAAATTTTCAATTTTAAATATTACAAAATAAATTTTTTATTTTAAAATTGATCATTTTATTTCAGAAAAAAATATATTTTTTTAATTTTTAACAAAATATATAGATAATTTATCAAATAAAATCTTAAATATAATCCTGCTAATATTTTATTATAAGAAAATTGTTTAAATTGTGCTCATTGAAAATATTTTTTAATTATATATTTTACTAAAATATCTTAATAAATTATATTTTAAATTGAATAATTATAAGATTAAAATAACAAATATTAGAGAATCAAATAATCATATGTATATTTTTATAAAAAATATTATTTTTAAAATTATTATATTATTTTAAAGTATATTGAGAAGTATTAACATTTTCATCTTTTTTATTTGGTTAATTAACTTTCTTGATAATAATAATAATAAAAATTTGTTTCCAAAAAAGTTAAACGGAACATGAAAATTAAAAGAAAATTTATTTTACAACATAAAAGAATGAAAATTTTTATTATGATATTTTCTTCTTTAAAAAATTATATATTTATTAAATATAATTTTTATTTAGTATCATATTTTAAAAAAAAAAAGTAAAAAAAAAAAATACAATATTTTTATGCATTAAAAGTAAGAATAATATATAAATATATAAGGGAATCAAAATTAAGTCATCATTTTTTATTAGAATTATTAACTTAAATGCAATAAGAGTATTATAATCAAATTTAATAATGAAAAATAAAAGAAGTGCTAAAAGCTAAAAGGAAAATTTCAATCATCTCCCCATTTTAAATTTATATTGATTTTAATTTTTAACTTATATTTATTATTTTATTTATTCGATGTTTAATAATATTTTAGACTTTATTAGGTTGAGTCGTGTTAGAGAAAAGTATTAAAGCAATAATTTTAATAATAAGAATTAGGGATCAGTTTGAAGCGTGAAGACATTGATTGTCTTTAAGGTATTAATCAGGTTATGTTGGATATATATAGAAGTCTGCATGCAGCAATCCTAAAGACTTTGATTTGGAATCTCTAATTAATTAGTAATTAGACTTGCATATCTGTGAAAGTAAAATAACAAAATTAAAGAAAAGAATGATGGGAAAATGTTAACTTCTGAACAATTCTTAGCAACAAACAATTGTTGATCGATTTTGATGGGACAAAGATAGAAAAATAATTTTAGATTTTGATGGGACAAACATAGAAAAATAATTTTAGATGAATTAAAAATTAAAATTTTTTATATAAGTATAAAATTTTTCATAAAATTAATATTGAGTAGGCTAAATATATAAAAAATTTAAATTTTAATGATCCGAATAAAAAAAATTATGTGAATTAATAAAATAATTTTTTTTTACTAAGATGATACATACTCATTTGAATATGGGAGTTACTCTATCTTTAAATTTTAAAAATTATTATTTGCTAAATTTTATTTTAATTATTATTTTTTTAATAATAAAAACTAAAATTCAAATATGAATCTACTATCTAATCAAAATATGCATTATTAACACTTGCTTAGTGCTTTTTACAAGTTTTCTTAGTTCTTAATTTTTAAAAATTGTGTTTCCAAGCAATTGTTACTTGAGTAAATTATAAATAGACGCACATGTAAACTATTTCCATTTGTTTCTCTTCCCCACCACAACTCATTTTACTTTTAACTGAAAATAAAGGGTTATCTTATAAAAACATAACAAGTGTAATTATAAGCTTTTGATGTGTAACCACTTCTTAAATAATTAATTAGTATGATTTAGATTTTTTGTCTCATTATATTTCATTTCATATTCATATATTTCAATATTAATATTTTTTAAAAATAATAAGAAACATGTGATATAAAATAAAATAGAGAATTCATATTGCTACAACTTATACACATCAAAAAAGTTATTGGACAAGTGTAAAAAAGTGTCAAAAGGTAATAATTAATGTTAAAGAAAAATCTATTGGAAATAGGGCAAAATACTTGATTATCTTAAATTTTAGTATCTCATAAGTTTTATTTGCACCTTATATTATTACCTTTTATTTGGAAATTTGCTACTCCAATCATAAGATTATATGTTTTTTTTTTTCCTAAAACATAGATATATTTCACAAAAATAGATAAATCAAATTAATATTTATTTTCTTTTACTAAAAGTAAATAAATATATGTAGAGATGGTATATTTATAAAACTTAAAATTATAAAATAAAAATATATAATTTTAAAGTGAAATTGAGATAAGAATTAATTGGGGGAGGAATCAATCCCTCCAGACCCAACAGTAACATATATTTAAGTATTAAAATAATAATAATAATAATAATAATTAGAGACCATTTATATTGGGTGGCCCACGCTGAAGAGAAAGACTTAAATTGAACTCTTAGAAATAAAAGAATTCTTTTTGTTTCTTTCTCTCTCGCATGAATCGTGAGCATAACTCCTTTCTCTGTCCAGCGGTTAAAGAGGTTCCTTTCTCTTATTAAGTAGGCCACGCCCGCCAGGAAAGCAGTTATCTTTACCGAGATTCGGCTTTAGGTCAAGAATCTGGGCTGAAAGTAACAAATCATCATACTTTGAGATACGTCTTATTCATATATTTTTTTAAAAGAAATTATTTTGTTAATTATAGGAACATTTATAGTTAAAATTATCATTTATTGAATTTACATCTTGGTTTCAGAGTTCTTATCAGTTCTAAGAGCTTAGTTTTCCTTACTTGAGTTTAATTTTCCCTGATTCTCTTTTTCAATTTCTCTGTGTTGTAGGTTGAGATTGATCAAGCATTTGTGGAATCAAAGATCTGTTACTCTGTTTCTAAATCAAAGCTTTAGTGTAACCTCATATGGATTTAGTGTAACTTCTTTGAATCTTTCTTTAATTTCTTTTACTTGTGAAGAAAATCCATGATGGTAAGCTGAAAATCCATTGAATTTGGTGTGGTTTTATGGTTTTGGTATTTGAAAACCCATATCTCTCTTTAAGGTTTATAAAGTAATATATATATATGTTGTTGATGATTTTGACGTTGGAAAATATAAATCCGATTTCTACTGATAGAAATAACAAGAGCAATGGTTCTATTCATTTGTTAGATTACAATTTAATTGGGACCGTGCATATATGAGTATGGAAAAGGAGTGAGATGCCATATACTTTTTGGTTTGTTACTTGTTGTGGGTCTTCATTCACATGAAACATTTTGTCCCTTTAATGACCCAGTTTGTATATTAATAGAAATAAATAGCAAATTTCAAATTAGTTGATGGAATTATCTTAATAACTGTAGGATGAAACATGAGAACACAAACTGTCTAGTATGCAATAAAATGTGTGAATTTGTTATTCCCAATTCCTTACATTCTGGTTGTTCTTATGGGGTGATTGCAATTGGTCCTCCCAAACAATGAGGACTGGCTCCGCCTCAGGGAGGGATAAAAGTGGGGATGACCTAAACTCATCCTGGCCAATTATTGTTGATTATTTTAAGGATATGATTAATTTAATTTATTTACACCCAGTATTTAAAATAATATTTTTTCATAAAAATAGTTTTAACTAACAAATCGATCGGTCAGGAAGATTTCATCTATCCTGGAAAGTTATTACATGACTAGGCTTTGGTAAAGTACAAGAAATAAGAAAAGCCGAAATGTTAAATGTTAAAGTGATGGAAGTTGAGTTTCCTGAGCATTTATCTATTGATCAATGTTTTCGTATCCGGATCCGTAAAAAAATCGATAAAAACAGCAAATCAAAAGGTCAAAGATTCAATTGATTGAATCAATTGAAATAAAATTAAATTAAAAGTAATTAAATTAATATTATATAATAAAAAAATATAAATTATTATATTAAAATTAATTATTTCATTTTAATTTTTAAATTTAATTTAATTTTCATAAATATATATATATATTATTTTTTACATTTATTTCTATTCACTTTTATTTTTAAAATTTTTATAATATTTTAGTATTTTAATTTATTTAATTTTATATATATATTTAATTAAATTTATAATTATTTATTTTAATTTAATATTAGTTTGATGAATTTTAAATTTTGACTTATTATAATATAAATAATAATTCATTTTTATTTAATTTTTAAGTAATATTATAATAATATGTATTGTTATTAACTTATTATTATGATATATTTCATTTCTACAACTAATACAATAATAATTTAAAAAAAGCAAAAAAGAAACAAAACAAGGAGTTGATTTTCAGTTAGAACCTAAATGACATTATTTGTGCCTTTCAAAACGATGACTTTTTTTATAAGATAATAATAATAATAATAAATTTAAAAATAAAACATATTGTTCTCAATAATACAAAATGACGTTATTTTAATTAAGAAATTAAAAATAATAAAAGTCTCATCCATCAAATCAAAAAATTTGATTTAAATAAATCAGATTATCGATTATCCGATTGAATTATCAAATTTTAATCTGATTTTTGAAAGATGAATAATTAAGGTAAACCATACTAATTGTTCAATATGTTCTCATTTTCAATTCAACTCCGAATTTTTCAAAACACTGATCTTGCAGCTATTATTTTAATTGCTTGGCATGTTTTCTCAAACTTTGTGCATCTTAACCTTTCTTTGTTGGCATTTACCTTCAACACCTTATTACAAGCCTAATAAAATCCTTTTGATTTGTCTGAATTCTTGGATTTCATTAACAGAAATAGATTTAAAGTTCATGCATATTTGATGGATGAATTCTTGAAATTTTTTCAAGAGGTTTTTAAAAATATAAGTGAGTTAATATTCCTATCTAAAGGGCAACAAAGTTTAGATTTTTAATTTTCGTACAACTTTCTTTAAATGATGTCAAAACTTGTTTTCATTTGAAACGTGGAACTTTTGTTCAATGTTTTAGTACTTTGATTAATGCATTATAGTTTTCAATTTCTTGACGCTATTCCATCTTATTGAACCGACTTTGTTGTCATTAGTAGTCTCTCTAAGTTTATATTTGTCACCTGATGAGAAGCAAACTTAAGTTTGGGGGTAGTTATATATATATATATATATATATATATATATATTTGGCACAATTAATTTCTATTCTTCATAATTTTGCTTATTCCAAGCTATAGTTTGCATTGAATTCATCAAGTACTCTGTAATGAGGTTTTCCATGTCCAGACACAGGTTAATGCATGAGTTTGGAAGAAAAGATAGCAAGTAAAACAAGGACTGGTAACCGGAGACCACAGGGGTCGTGTCACTATGCTTGTACGGTCGTGCCTAAAAACCAAAATCAGGAGTTTCAAAACCTGCAACAATTCCTAATTTCCGGAAATTTACAAGGGTCATGCTAATCCAGAAGTATCCGTGTGAAGAAAGATCACACGGGCCTTGTAAACAGTCATACATTCAGTGTACTTGAAGCAACCAGAAAATTTATAAATATGTCCTTATCCCTATTTTAGGGCAAGCAGACAGATATAGTAGTATTAGTATAGATTTAGGAGTAGATTTTATCTATATTTAAATTTAGAAAAACTTTACTTTTTTAGTTCTTCAATTAGATATTAGAAAGGATTTGAAGAATCTAAGTTTAGAGAGATTGTTTCCAAGTCTAAATCTGGAATTCTGTATCTATTACTGAGTTTTCTATTAACTTTTCTCTTGTATTTGCTTTATGATCCAATTTTTGTTAATAATGATGATGATGATTATTGCTTTGAGATTTGCTATGTATTCTTTAATTGCTATCATGAGTAGCTAAATCTTTTGTTAGAATTTAGACGTAGACTAATATATATCACTTGTAGGTCTATATATGTTTGATTGATTGAGATGTATTTAATGAGATTAATTTATTGCTCTTGATTTTTAAGAATGATTGTAATTGAGTATTACACTCACTATCTAAGATATCATACAATGGAGTAAGAATGGAAATATGGTATTTGCTCAAGGGAGAGTTGTTGCATATAAAGATATGGATATGTCTAGATGATATTAACCATTCTTCATATAGCCTAATGAATTCAATTTACTGTCCAAATCAAAAGAATAAAAATGAGATTGATGAGATTGGTGGTGCATCTTGTCTTGAAAGAGGATTTTACATATCTTAAGAAGAGATATATATCTATAATCTCCAACAAATATTAATCAATCAATCATGGCATATACTAACAACAAGTGAAGTATTAGTTGAAGTTTAAATCTTAGGCTTTATCACCATTGTTAACAAATGTTAATTTTATTTACTTGCTAATTATTTCATTAGTCTAAATAATAAAATAACTTTTATTTTTAATATTCAAACTTACTTTATCATGGTATCAATAACCTTCTACTCATTTAAAATTTACTAGCTACAATTGACCTGTGCGCCTGGTGAGAATAGGCAATAAACAACTTTTGTATACATACAAAATATAATCAACATTCAAAATATATTCTCAATGAATAACTGAAAATTAACATAAAAATTAGTCGTCCTTCAATCCCAATACCGTCCCCTTACATGACAAATTTTGTAGTGGAATGTGGAATCATATTTAAATTACAAGCTCTCTTTCATGATTGAATCAGTACTATTTGCATTGCATGATATATAAATGAACTATTAGAATTTAAACTTCTATTTTCTTTCAGTGTCACTATTGGAATTTTGGGTTTTTTTAAAGTTCAATGAAATTTATTTTTTAAATAAAATATTAGCTTTATTTGCTGATATAGTGCTTCTTGAAACCAATATATTATTATTATAGTTAAATTAGGGTTTAAAATCAATAAGGTATCGAGTCGACGGCATATAATTTCAACTGAAGGGCTCAATAGGAGAAGAAAAGTCAAAATTCAATCGCCATTTAAAGGTTTTATTATACCATTTCTTCTAAGAGCATGTAAAAGATAAATTAAGAAGCAAATAGAATTTTACATGGTAAAGGGCTCTTCAGGTTGTTCTTTTTATTTTTTATTTTTTTGAACAGAGGGGTCTTCAGGTTAATCATCCCTCATTATTTACAAGCTTGGCTTATTTATATTACAAAAAAACTAAACCTGACTCTGAAGCTCTATTCTCTGATTTGGGCGACTATTATTTTCTTCACTTGGTGCTTGAAGCAGGGGGCGCCTAAAACCTTATATATATAGGCCCCCTTAAAAAAATTTTAATTGGCTCTCTAATTTGCTATTATATTTACTTTGATTCTCTAATAGAATTTTCTGGTTCGGCCCTGGCTTGAAGAGACTTGGACTATAATACTGAATACAAACTTAGTAAAGAAAATTCAAACTTGAAAAATGTGATCCACCAATAAAGATACTGTATTCAAGTTATGATTAGGAAGCCAATTTGATCCTTCAGGCCTAGCAGTGAATTTATGAACAGGATATACCAAAATTGAACTTTATGATTCCCAGCTGAATTGGCTGTCCAAAACAGAGCAGTAGCTGTACTGCTCATCTCTGTGGTGCTTGGTCAGAGAAAAATTCTAAGTGACCAATTGCCATAAATGCCTTACAAATCCCATGAAGGCTATATTGTGGGACTAACCAAAAAACTGATATAGAAGGTGCATGCTTTCTCTTCAATTCAATAAACCCAGAAACCCAAGTGGCTTAAATTGAATTGGTGCCATTATTTGCAAGGAATATATGCCACGGTCAAGCCCTTTGAATTTTTCGAATCAAAGGAACAAATAATTGGTCATATAAAGCTATTGTAGTGAGCATAGAAGTTATGGAGAATACGGACATTGAAGTTGATGAGGAGTGTTTTTGAGGTGCCTATTCATCGTATTTGCTGTTAGAATTTTCCAATAAAGTGTGGACTTCATAATTAAAATAATTAGGCCTTAATTGAATTAATATGAGTTGGCATGGTGTGGGTTTTCTGGATCAAACCTGTAATAGGTAGGATTGACCTAGTCATATAAATATCAGTTAGGTCTCCTCCCTTAGCCTCTTCTTGCTCATTTATTCTCGGCAACTTATCTGCCAGAATAATACAGTAGAGGCATCAATGAAGAAAGTCCTTGCAATTCAGATCTTCCGCTGCAATGGCTTCCGAATCGAAATCAGGTATGCCTATTATCGAGAATCTACTTCATTAATGTGTTTGCTGGGATTTCGGGTTGAAAATATTTTTCCAACATTTGCTTGTTGGATTGAGAATGTGCTCTGCTGTGCAGAGGCTGTAAAACAGATGATTCCAGCTGCCATTATTGGTGATATTTTGATCATAGATTTTAGTTCTTCTACTCTATAAACAGTGTTTAGTCTCCATAGATTTGGTTTTTGTAATTGTTTTGAGTTTTTCATCCTCTTCACTCACGATGGCTGCCTTGTCAAAAAAAAATCTGCATTGCATTAATTGTAAATTCAAGAGAAAACAAATCTATTGATATTTTTTTTGTTTTAGATTTGATATTATAGGACTAGCATTTTATCTGCCTAAGAGATTTATAAACGATGAAAAATTCTTATTTCTGATCTAACCTCAAGAATCGAACTTAGGTCAATAAGGGAAGGAGCAAACTCCATTGTCAACCAAGCTAACTCTCGACGTTTGTTAATAAGATTTTAAAAGATATACGAACCTGCCTAATAACAAATTATATTATGTGATTGATAATAAAGAAACTTACATCGATTGTTCAGTGTGATGAAGCAATCCATCTGCTAACAGAGGCATCAAGCTCCTCATTTTTGTACAAAAAATTAGGATTAGAAACCTTCCTGATTGCAGCTACAATAACTTGTAACAATATTGTATATGAACTACTAGCTGGTTCTAACATTCGATAGAGTGAGTACCCAATTACAAAAATTGCTATTGATAGAAACTTGGCAATGGTAGGAATTACAAAGCCCCAGCTCCATCCAATATAATCTTGAACAAAAATAAGCCCAGTTGATGCCACTAGAATTGATTCCCCCATTACAAAATAGTACCAATCAAAGAAGCTCCATGTTCTCATTTTTTGCTTAATATTTGCCTCATTAACAAACTGGTGTGCCCCAAATGCCGCCACATGCGGCCGGATTCCACCTGATCCCTCGGAGAGAAAGTCAGCTGACCTGGATTGGCTTTCTAGCACACTTGATTTGCCTCATCACATGGTAATGGTCTTAACTGTGGCAGTGCTGCCGATAGTGTTAAGTTAATCATTCCCTAATCACTCAAACATTACTTCATTAATTGCCATCATGCTAATAGTCCAGTGATAGAGAGTGCTTGCATAATACAGGAAGTTAATTCGCGAATGTTGTCAAGCTTCGAATATTACTACATTAATGCAAAAAAAAAGTTAGTATTATTATTATTGTTATTAAGCCTGAACTACACAATAATAGTGAAAATGTTAAGCACGCCAATTAAAAGTAGATAAAAGGAAAAGTTTAAATTATAGTTATTTAAAATGCGAAGTAATAGTCTCAATTCTCAAGCAAGTGATTGTAATTTTTGGAGCTTGATTAATTTTCTTTCTATTAGAATTGCACAAAGGAATAAAGAAGTAATTAATTAATAAGATTAGTGAGTTTCTTAACTAATAGATATATAGCGGAATCAAAAGTGATAGTCCAAAATCTGCCAGCATAAGAACCAGCAATGAAGGCCCCAAGCAATGGTGTCAAGCTTGCAATTCCTCTGAAATTGGTGGGAGTTTTGGCTGCTCATCTTAATGGCAAATGAAGCTATCTTGTTAAGTAGTTAAGCATGTTGGCCCCTAAACCCACCACTGCCAGCTTCTCACAAATCTCATTTACTGCACCATAAATATTCTTTTCTTACAAGAATTAATTTTCATCGTACAAATTTAAAAATGACCTTACCTATGATAAAGGGCATAGCAATTATTCCACCCTTATTTTTCATATTTTCATTGATATTTTTCTCTTCTATACTCCGTTCATTGTCATATTGCCACAAGATAAGGAGACTATGCTCATGCTCGAATCTGGAACTTACTTTTTCTTTTGTGTTGATAGAAAAATTCGAATTTAATTCTATTTTTAAATTGGGAAATTCGTAAGTAAAACTTATAAATGCTATAATTATCCTCCAAATCTCATTATTTATATAATAAATTATTAGGTAAAATGAAAATATATTATTTTTATTCATATTGAAATAAATTTATATGTAATTAGAATGGATCTACATAATTGTAAATTCACCTGTATGTAAGTTTAAAAAGCATATTCTCATCCTATTAAAATTTTTTTATTTTTCTTTATTTATACACTATTTAAAGTTTGTAATAATGCTAGTAATTAATAGTTCAAATTTAGATCACGTGATGTGTGGATTTTATTAGAGCAAACTTCATTTCTTTATTCAGTTTGACTATAATATGTGATCCAGATATGGTGGAAGACAACATTTGATAGTGGTCTCTTTGTATTCAATAAATAATGCAAATAGATTAAGCAAATGAAGACAGTATTAAAAATGTAATTAATTACTAAACTTTGTAGGGAAAGAAATTAAGAACTGGCAATCAAAGCCGTAAGAAACTTTTATTTCTCAAATAGGAACATCTCAACTAACAATAAGTTTAAAAATATAAAGAAATAACTAAATATCAATTGATTTGAGTGGTAAAAAAATTATTCTCTTTAAGAAAAGAGTTTGAATATTGTGAATTGTGAAAATAAAAATTGAGAAAGTTCTATATTTTTGTAAATCACTCAGAATGTTAATTAATTAGCTCCAATAAACTTAGATATTAGGTGATAATATATATATAAATTTATCTCCAATTATAGCAGAAAGGAAAGGCAAATAGGCCATTTATTTCCTTGATATGTTCCCTTCGTTAATAATTAATCAAAAATCTTATTATAAAGTCACCAATTAAATTTTAAATGATCAATTTTTTCACTTATTTTAAAATTTAAACTCATAAAATGTGGATATTATAATTAAATTATTTTATCTATCATTTTAAAACGTTAAAAATTTTCATCAATTTATTAAGAATTATAAAAAAAAAAATACTCTCTCTATATATATATATACCACATTGCAAAGACCCATTTTCATTGCAAAGGAAGTATGATATGGCTTATTGTGAAGAGAAATGTATCAATTAATTTTTGGATTTAATCATAATGACTCTTAAACTGAAAGATTATAGCATAAAAACTACCTCTATTGCATTATTATTTTCTTCCACTCCCAATTGCTTTCTTTTATTTGAATTGTTCATTTCCAATTGGACATTGTAACTTCTTTTAGTTTTATTTTTCCTGGATATATAATAAACAACTATTAGCCAGTTGTTGTTTTTTTTTATTATTATTATTATTTGTCAAAATCACAGTTAAAACTTGGGGTAAAATTGATTTGATAATACTGTTCACAACAACAGTAAAAGCACTTTCAGCTACAGAATCTGCTACATTGCATACATAATTATGACTTATTGAGTTATGAGAGCCAGTGAAAGTGGACGGTTGTGATTAAAATCATACTATTTTGTTTTAAAAAAAATCACATCTTTTCCCTTTTTTTCTCTCTCTAGAATCAAGAGTCAAAGTTTTGCTTACAAAAGCACTGTGTTAGGATCCTAATGTTCATTAAATGAGAATGATATGGGGAAAATAATTTGTTGGAAAATAATGCAAAAGGCGTGTGGAATAAAGGGTATGTTGTCTTTCAAGTGTAAAGGTTTATATAAGTAATTAATATCTTGATTATTACTTAATATAAGAGGATATAATTTAGATTATTTTTAGATGGAATTTATATTCCCGTAAATTCACTTGTCTTCTTACTTTTAAAAAAAAAATTCAAGAGAAAAATTTTAATATAAGTTCATAGTTTCTCAACGTGGAATTAGCATTTTGAAATAAAATTATAAGAAAATTCTAACAAAGTTTTAAAAACATAATTGAGACTGAAAATGGGATAAGGGGGTAGAAATTGGAGTACGAAGAAGAGTCGAAGGACATACTTTGGTAAAGGCGTTACGAATTCCAATTGGTTGTTTGAAAGAAAGGTAGTCTAGGGATGGTAATTTTGTCCATTTTGATTTGAATGGGACGGATAATATTCGTCTGAGTAAATTTTTTTAATTTGAATCCGATCAATTTCGAATTTTAGTATAATTCACTTTCAAGTCAACCTAATTATATATATTATATATTTTAATTATTATATTTATATTTAATTTATATATTTATTTAATTTATAGTTGTTTTACATATGAAATATAAATTATATTGTATGAATATATATATAAAAAATACATAAATGAATATATATATATAATAAAATAATATTAAAAATATTTTTTAAAAAGAAAAAGTAAAATTTTTTTATAAATTGGTATATTATCCACCCATGTCCGTCTCAAAACAAGGCGATAGGAGAAACAATTTTTTTATTTTTAAACTAATCATATTCGAGTTTTACAAAATCTATCCTAAATTCAGCACATTGTCATTCCTAAAATAGTTGAGAGAGACTAGCTCCTTTGACCCCTTTAGTATTGAAAGGTTGGAGACTAGAGGTTGCTAAAAAATTAATATTTGAAGTAAGGACCTGAATTTTGATTTATTTTAAAATTTTATTTACCTAAATTTTGATTTATTTTAAAATTTTATTTTACAATAAATTTATTTTATTTTATTTTAAGAAATGATTATAAAAAAAATTTCAATTTTTAAAATTTTTGAATTATTATAAACTCTAAAAATATATTTTTTAAACGATTATATCCTATTTTTAAACAACATCAAACAAAGATTATTTAATGGACGACATATGATGAGAGAAAAAGAGAAGTGGTGTGCCGAAAGTCTAACCTCCGGCCTGCGGAAAGCCACATTGCCACTACCACTGAACTGGCGACCTTAGAAGTAGCGATGGTAGCGAGGACTGATAGCCGACAAAGGCGCACAAACCACCCAAAGTTCACAGTAGCTGAAAGTTTTCGACAACGATTTTAGTAGACTCCAACATCCTTTTCCAACCATCTCGATGGCATTGGAACTATTTCATTGAGGGCTTTAATTTGACACCTATTGCATCTCATTAAACTCATCGGAGACGGAGATCGAAAAATTGATGATCAAAATTTCTTGGGCAGATTTTGGCGAAACGGCGGCTAGTGGAGACTAGTGAAGGATTATATATATAATTATCACTATTTGCGTTATATTAACGAGTATAATGTATGTTTATATCACGATTTATGATGTTAATAAAGAATATTATGTATGTATGTGATTATAATAGAAAATAGGATGATATAGAATCCATTTATGCTACTTTAGGTAATGATCATGATATGTTTATGATGATGATGATATGACATAGATATCCTAGTTGGAGCTATGTTCACTGTGGCTCAAGATATGTTATGACAGGGATAACCTGGTTAAAGTTGGTCATACTGTGGCCTCTTAGACAAAAGAGTATAAAAATATATAGTTAGAGTTGATTTCACTGTAGCCTCGTAGTTAAATTTTAAGAGAGATAATGAAAGGGGTCTGCTCCCCATTTATAATTAATGGATATTATATGAGATTGAATTCCATAAATTTTTTCATCATGGAATGTTTATATATGTTTATGAATGATAATATGCGACATGATATTTCATATAGACTATAATATGACTTGCATATTTTGTTAATTTATATCAATTCATTGAGTTATATTCACCATTTTCTAACTTATAGATTGAGCATCAAAAAAATAAAATTTTAATTGAGTTATTTTTGCCTATCATCTTTCGGCAATAAAGATTTTTTCTTTAGTTATATAATTGTTTCATATTTATTTTTTATTATAATTTTAGATCTTTGTAGTATTTTGTATTGTTGTTTTTGTCTCATATTCTTCTCTTTTGAGTTGTTGGATTGGAGGATAGCTAAACTTCCTCATTTTAATTGTGTTGTTTTGTTAGGCAGGACTTTATGGGTATTGATGTGACGTTGTTAAGATGATAGTCTTGAGGGATAAATATTTTATTTGTTGTTCAGATTATGTTTAATATGTTTAATAGGTGAGCTCATAATCCTTATTTTGTGATAATTACAAATGTTATGTTATAGTTTTATTATTTATTATTTAGTGAATAGTCATACTTATTATGAGTTTTAAAATTTTTATATTTTTTTATTTTTTAGTGTCGGTCACATGTTTTCGGATTCAGATAGTAATAGTTTAAATTAATTTTGATTTTTATCTGTGATGATAGATAATAAAATTATTAACACAAAAAACAAAACAAAAAAGATCGAGTTATATCCCTAGAGTCCTAACATACTGTATTAGAGGGAAAAAGGACTATAGGTAAGTGATGTATGACATCTATTCTTGTGTTCTTGCTGAAGCTAAAATATCTCTTTGGTAAGTCAACCCACTTGGCAGTGGCACTACTACGGTAATTTACTAATCTATGTACCCTTCAAGGATTCAACTTCAACCACTGATATAACCTTCAATGCAAAGTGGTGTAACATTGTAGGACATCCGGCCCCTTATCCACTTTCGGTTCCAATCTTCTAAAATAAGAAAGACCCCCTTTGCCATGAAACTTTTGAAGAAGCTTTAGTCCATCATATCATATTCTTATGCCTTTTCACAACTAATATCATATCTAACTGTACAACATCAACTTTTTCCTCTTTTATAACCGATCCTTTTGCAGCAAATTATATATTAAATTCATATCTTAATTGTGTCTTTTACGTTAATATTAAAAAAAATTATCAAAAATAAATAAATAAATAACCATAGCCAAAGATTTACAAAAGAAAAATGCCTACCCTTACTTTACACGCTTTGCTTGCATTCAAAGCATGGTTTATACGACGCTGATAAAAAGCCTAGCGAGGATTTTTTAATTTTGGATCCAAGTAAGATACTTGTTTCATTACATCAAATGTTTTGCAACACAGACAATATCTAGTTTAACCCTAATCCAATACCACAGTAGAAAAGGGTCATATAAATGGACTGAGGCTCTGGAAGCCCCCAAACCAGAAGCTACTACTGCGACTACGTATTACTCACTTCCATCTTTTTTACTTGATAAGAAATATTAGGCCTAGTTTATCACTTAAGCTGTCTAATCTAATAATATCCATCTCTTTGCAATGGGTGGAATGAACACCCAGTAAAAGCATTTGAAAACCAGATTGAAGTATACATTCCTCGTCTCCTCGTCCAATGCCTCAAAAAACCAATTTCATACACAACTCTGTGAAATATCAGCCAATTTGATTGATGGCATCATCAGTCCAAACATAGAGTCGAAGTATGCACAACCAAAACAAATTATCGAGACAATCATGTATATAAAATATTGACAATCCTAACAGGGGAGAAACAGGGAGAGGATTGTTACATCTTGTTCCTTGTCTAGAAACTTCACATTATAAAATTCCAGACTCCAAACCCGATTATAAAATGAAGTTGAGAATATAGAAAAGGAAAAAAAAAAATCATAAAAGGAAAAAAAAAAAAAAAAAAGAAACATTTTTTTTCCTTAGCATTGGGCAGCAGGATTCAGAATATTTCATTAAAATTAATCCTCAAACTCATGCATGTGATCTAAAAGGTAGTTGGCAGCCAGCTCCTCATTCTTGTTGCAGGCAAAGAACACCTCTAATACAATTGCGCGATCAAAACCCATTGCTTCAAGCTGAAAATCAGAGCGGAACAAGGGAAAAAAGAAATACCAAAAAGGAGGTGCCATCAATAAGCAATATCATGATAGATACAAGCATTACACGAGGAAAAGAATAATCATAACGTGCTAGCAGTAATAGGATTGTCATCAACAATCTAGACAGCTAACACCAACTTGAAACTAGTAGCATGATGCAAGAAGCTCAAAGGAGCATTTAAAACAAATAGAAGCACAAGAAAAATCAACCTCCACCTCTAGACTACCTACTCTTCCTCAAAAACCATACCCAGCAATTAGAAACCAACATAATTGAAGTCAAGCAGCAGCAACAGCTGAGTAGTAATCTTGTCTTGACACAAGCAATATATATTTCAAAGATGGTTTAAGTGTCCCCAAGAATTTATTTTAAAGACAAGAAAAAACTTACACGTCCTATGGCTTCACGTTCCTCGGGTGTGACTGTTACTGCCTGTGGCGTTGCCCCAGCAAGCTGCCCCAAGATGTTCCTACAGAAAATTATTAATGAATGAGTACAAGAGGCAGCATATATAATTAGTTCAAGAAGACAAGTACAAAACCAACACCACTAAGTCTCACCCCTCTCCACCTTCAACAGGTTCATTGATGAGGCGAAGAAAGTCAGCTTGATGTTCTTGAATAAGCCTTGTTAGTTGAGGATTTTGTTTCCCTAACTCTTGAAGCATAGGCTGCAAAACAATAGATTACAATCAAGACCTCTTAAGGTATGAGAAAAATAAGCACTTGTGTAGAGGACAGGTGAGGACTTATTAACCTGCAATATTTGTGGGTTAGCCTGCACCATAGCTCTCAATGCTTGGAACTGAAAATGATCACAAAATAAGGTTTCAGTGCCCTTCGTTATTATTCAAATACAAACAGACACATAAATAAGTCAATATGAAACCTGTTGACTGTTCCGCAGAAAATCAAGAGTTCCCACGCCAGCAGCGCCTGAAGCCATGCTGGGAAGGCCCTAAAATTGACCGAAAAGTTAAGGATGAAAAAACAAATTGTGTAAAAGCAGGCAGTAACTTGAAACCATCACTGATATTATATCTTAATTTATTGCATATAATAACCTACCTGTGGAAATAGATCCAGAGGATTAGCATTGGGTCCGGCGGAAGGAACAGGTGCAGGTTGCACTGGCTGCTGAGGTTGGGCAGGAGGATTTGCAGCTTGCCCGCTCGCAGGGACATGAGCTACAGCGGGAACTTCAGCTTGCTCAGGAATACCCTGATATTTGCAAAGTATTAAAGCAACAAAATTACACCTCCCAAAGGAACATTAAAATATAGGAGGTTTAAAAAAAATAAGAAGAAGAGGAAACCAAGATAGTTCAAAGTTAAATGTTTGAAGTCAAATTTTGTATAATGTTTCAGACATCTATGCAAAAATAATGAACCCACTAGGACGTGCAAATAGAAAGCAGCAGTGACAGCATAAAAGAAACAACAGGTAAAAAAATGTTCTGTAGCAATTAACCACTTGCTAATTTCCAGAATTACAATTTTTTGATATGTATAAATCCAAATTGCTGATTGAGAAGTATGAAAATAATAATACCATAACAAAAGAGAGTTGGAAAATACTCAGGTCCATAAATTTCCCCATAACTAGAGTATATTCTATCAAATATGAATATATATCATAATAGTATTTGAAACAGAGCACTAGAATTCAGCTATATATTATTGTGTAAGATGAAAATCACAACGTAACATACACCAACCTATTAATTCTGGCAATAGCTTAACATTGTACCTCTCATTGCACAAGAAGAAAAATAGGGTGTGTGGGCGTGTTTCCTCCCCAATATAAAAAGCTTATTTCAAACCCTCTCCCCTCTCCCCCCTCCCAAAAAGAAGGGAGAAAAAAAAGACAAATATGATACTCTTTACCAAGAAAACTTTTGCATGGTAGTGTGTTTCCTCCCTATATAAGATTAATTCAAACCCACAAAAAAAGGACAACGCATGACAATTTACTGAGAAAACTAAAAGAAAGTCATTAAAGAAAATTTACTAACTGAATATAAATATTCAACAGCTCTCTCAGGATTGTTGTAGGCTGCACGTAAAGCACGAACAACAGTGTCTCTATCCCATGTCCCTCCACCTATGTCAAGAATTTGCTGGATTGCTCCTTCTAAGTTACTTCCCGCAACCAGATTAGATGCTGCTTGACCGTAAACATCAGTCTCTAACCTGATTTAACAAATAATTTTAAAATCTTAGAAAACAAAACCATATCAAACCATTAAAACGGGAGTGATCAGAGGAAAAGTAAAAGGGAAGGTACACACGTAGTAGCAGCGGGTGGAGCAGGAGCAGGAGCAGCAACAGGAGCAGGAGCAGCAGCAGGAACAGGAGCAGGAGCAGGAACAGGTGCAGGTGCAGCAGCAGGAACGGGGACAGGGGCAGGCCTGTGAAATTGATATACACAGAAACAATAAGAGATAAGAGTTGAAAGCAGATTAACATCTTGTGAACAAATAATTTGCAAGGATGACGGCAAGGAACTTAGACTTACGGTGCTGGGGTTGGTACAGGAGCCTGAGGAGCCTACATAATAACAATTTTAAGTCATACTGTTGTGCACAGGAAGTTGAGGAAGAAATATAAAGGAAGAAAAAAATTACAACTAAATATTTCTAACCTACACCGGTGAAATATTCCAACAAGGTCAATGCTATGTGCATACAAACAAAGAAGCATACAAAAGAAGTGGAGGCAAGGACTATTCATAACAGTGCTTGAACTATCAAAGCCACTAAACTTTACTCCATTTTAGTACAAGTTACAAAAGCATCATAAACAACAAAACTGTTGTTACCTTGGTTGTAGAAGCAGCTGATGCAGTTGAACCCTCGCCAGGTGAGCTCTTATTCTACATTGTCAAAGCGAGCAGATTAAAACCAAAGCAACTAGTAATTAGTCAATTACAATAACCAATTCATATACATACTTGTGTATGTACACAAAAGATAAAATTTATCGAAAAATATTGGGACACAAGAAAGAGCTGATTAGAAGCCAAAACAGAGACTTCAATTAATTTTGCATTAGATACATCTCTAAGAAAGAAGTTTCCATACAGATTCTTAAGGAGGTAATAAAGCAATAACTTCAAATAACCAGTTGCATTACAGTGAAAATGATCCAGTCAAAGATAATATATGCAGGTATATATGGATATTTATCATTTATCAGCGAATAAAGAAATCAAAACAATTAAAAGAGAAAAATAGCTCTTCAAAATGACAAAGCACATCCCACCTTTGTTAACATGATCACAACAAAACTATTTTCAGCAACCTTATTTTCATCAATTGTCGTGTTATCTTTAAGGACTTTCCCCTGATGAATAAGCATCAGTTTTTCAGCAGGATAAACATCTGCCCCTTGAGAAGCTTCTATATTCTTTTTGACGTCAGCAATCTGGAAAAATTAGTTATATATGTCAACTGTTGTAATAAATTAAATCAAAGAAATAAGAAGCAAGGAAAAAAGAAAAAAGCATATCAACTAAAACATGATCATGACCAATATACACCATATGGGAAGAAGGCAACGCCAATAACAGTAATAAATCATAAGGGGGTAAGAAATACGAGTACTTGTATACAAAGATAGACAATGTATGATTGAAAGAACTTCCTTTGAACTGCCGTGCCCTAATACTCTGCTACCCATAGTCATATTACATGGTATAGCGACCAGACAGATTACAGTTACAATAACAACACCTAAAAAAAGGCTATAAATAGAAATAGTAATTATCAAAGGAATTTGGATTGATAGAAACTTGTTCAACTTTTAAAGCAAACAATGTTATATCATCATTCAGTTTCAAAACCACAAATATTGTTCAATTCTCTTCACTGCAATCATATATTGGGACAACTGATGTGCAGGTAACATATAAAAACATCTACCAGTGATTGTTGACTATATCACAGCACATTCTTTGCTCCCATTATGACATAACCCTCCACATAACACATCTAATTGTACTTTCCATTTAATTATTGCAGCATAAAAATTCAAATCTAATCGGATCATTATCACTCCAATACTTTCGTTGAGAGCACAGCAACAAAATTTTCAAATTACAAATTTTAACTACACAAGAATCAGCTCATAAAGCCAAAAACACTCCAGAACCTTAATTCAAGGTCAATTTCCCAATATAGACAACGTCATTAAGAAGTTAACTAAACTAAACAGAGTCTATAACGCAAAACAATAACCCGATAGACACAGCAATCATGATCATACCAGACAATCACAAATCTAAGTATAATTCCAACTATTCCCAATTCAATTACACAGATATAAAACCCTAGTAAATAAAAATTACAAAAAAAAATAATTAAAAAAAAAAGCATACAGTATCTTCAGGTTTCACATCGACATCGAAGGTATTTCCCTTCAAAGTCTTAACAAAAATCTTCATCTTCTCCTCTTCTTCTACTATCCGATCTCTGTGACCGTACTCTCGATTTCACTTTCTTTGATTTTTTTTTTTTTTTTCCTCATCCGATACACAAGGGTTTTTTTGATATATAGTCACAAACCAACATGAAAAGAATATCTGGGGGTATTATTGTCAATGTCTACATTTTGATAATTTTTCTTTTTAAAGTAAAATTAGGAAGTCTGGACGGGATCTAGGACTGACACGTAACAGCTTATCAAAATAAACGGGAATGATTTTCCATGTGGCAAAATGGGGCCATGTTGCTTACGTGGCGTTGTCACTTTTCGTTAATGCTGTAGAAGGATTTTGGAGCTAAATTACACTATTATCCCTGAATTTAATTTTAAGTTCACTATTACCCCCTACACTTCAATTTAGAACACAAAAATTCTTCAATTTTAATTTAATTGCAATTATAATCCTTACTGCCACTTTCTTCCTAAATTTAATTAAAATGCATATATGACATCCAACTCAGCATTTCTTAAGATTAATTCATATCAATTGATACACTATATTAGCATTATATATATGCATGTGTGTTTAATAATAATAAAAAAAAAGAATGAGAGAGATATCGGGACAGAGAGACAGACAAAGAAGGAGAAAGTAACTTGCCACTATTTGCTACGGCAAATATGGACATCAAATGCATAGTGGCTTGTAACAAAATTGTGACAAGGAAATGCTAGAGATCCTCGATAGGACCAGTGGTGGCCAAAATCACTTAGTCTGGTTTCACGAAGGTCGAACGATAAAACAACAACGAGATTGTGCAACACCGAGCCAGCTAGGTTCTTTGGTGTGAAATGGTGCAGACTTAGGTGAAGATAGCTATTTTTTCGCCTGTGACGATCAACTTTCGCTATATATCGTAAGCTCTGGGACTTGGTTGTTAGATCTCACCGATAGATCTAAGGTAAATATTTTCATTATATTTATCAGATTATTAGTAATTTTTATATTTTTTAGTGTATGTTACTGTAGCATATGATTTGAGTTATGAATTTGCTTGTGGAGGAGGGGGTGAGGGAGATGAAGCCCATGTTGAGACTTGAATTGAGTTAGGACTTTTATGGGTTTTCTTCGTTCACTAGTCCAAGTCAAGAACATATCATTAGCAAGCAGTCGTTCCTTGAATCCACCAAACTAAAGCAACCATCTGAAAATCGACGATTTCTCAAGTTCAAAATATCTATACGCAAACGATCCTAATACTCTCTTCTCCTTAATTGCCCCCGCCAAATTCTTTGGCAAGCTCTCCAACGACCTCCCCACCTAACTCCATGAAATTCACACCCATAACTAAAACCCACAAACTCAAACACAAAAAATGTATATATGCTTATGTGTAAATATGTGCATACCTCTGCCAATGCGAGAATAGCTTCAGTCCAATTGCGAGACCCAACTTCACTATCATCATCATTTCCCCCATTTCCTCCTCGTCCTCATCCTTCATAACCGCCACAACCTGAGCCGTTGGTTCCTCCAGCATGACTGGAGGAAAAGATGATAGTTATATAGAATCCATTACGAGAAGTGGACCAACTGAGAGGAGTAAAGATTTTAGCCTACACTTCAATTTCGAACACAAAAATTCTTCAATTTTAATTTAATTGCAATTACAATCCTTACTGCCAATTTCTTCCTAAATTTAATTAAAATGCATATATGACATCCAACTCAGCATTTCTTAAGATTAATTCATATCAATTGATATACTATATTAGCATTATATATATGCATGTGTGTTTAATAAAAAAAAAAAAAAAAAAAAAAAGAATGAGAGAGATATCGGGACAAAGAGGTAGACAAAGAAGGAGAAAGTAACTTGCCACTATTTGCTACGGCAAATATGGAAATCAAATGCACGGTGGCTTGTAACAAAAGTGTGACAAGGAAATGCTAGAGATCCTCGATAGGACCAGTGGTGGCCAAAATCACTTAGCCTGGTTTCACAAAGGTCGAACGATAAAACAACAACGAGATTGTGCAACACCGAGCCAGCTAGGTTCTTTGGTGTGAAATGGTGCAGACTTAGGTGAAGATAGCTATTTTTTTTCCTGTGACGATCAACTTTCGCTATATGTTGTGAGTTCTGGGACTTGGTTGTTAGATCTCACCGATAGATCTAAGGTAAATATTTTCATTATATTTATCAGATTATTAGTAATTTTTATATTTTTTAGTGTATGTTACTATAGCATATGATTTGAGTTATGAATTTGCTTGTGGAGGAGGGGGTGAGGGAGATGAAGCCCATGTTGAGACTTGAATTGAGTTAGGGCTTTTCTGGGTTTTCTTCGTTCACTCGTCCAAGTCAAGAACATATCATTAGCAAGCAGTCGTTCCTTGAATCCACCAAACTAAAGCAACCATCTGAAAATCGACGATTTCTCAAGTTCAAAATATCTATACGCAATCGATCCTGGTACTCTCTTCTCCTTAATCGCCCCTGCCAAATTCTTTGGCAAGCTCTCCAATGACCTCCCCACCTAACTCCATGAAATTCACACCCATAACTAAAACCCACAAACTCAAACACAAAAAATGTATATATGCTTATGTGTAAATATGTGCATACCTCTGCCAATGCGAGAATAGCTTCAATCCAATTGCGAGACCCAGCTTCACCATCATCATCATTTCCCCCATTTCCTCCTCTTCCTCATCCTTCATAACCGCCACAACCCGAGCCCTTGGTTCCTCCAGCATGACTGGAGGAAAAGATGATAGTTATATGGAATCTATTATGAGAAGTGGACCAACTGAGAGGAGTAAAGATTTTAGAATTACTGATGGTGATAATACATGAAGCGGTGATAATGAAGTTATTGTGGGTGTGGTGGTGGTTTGGTGAGTGGAGAGAGACCGAGCGCATGGAGAGATGATAGAAGGTAGCTTCTTTGCCTCCCTTGAGCTCCTCTCTCCTTCTTTGCCTCTCTCTCTCTTCTCCTCTTTTTTTTTTTTTTTTTTTTTTGTTCATTTTTATTATACACACATATATAATAAAATGCCATATAGCATCTAAATTGGCATGAATTATTATTAAAAAAATTGAGTTGATGCCACGTATACATTGCAGATAAATTAAGATCGACAAATAGCAACAAAGACTATTATTGCAACTAAATTGAAATTATAGGATTTTTGGCCTATAAATTGAAGTTTAGGAATAATGGTAAGAACTAAAGCTAAATTTAGGGAGAATGAGTATAACTTACTAGAAATTTTAGGATGGTTAAAAGGTTTTTGGATCAAATGGATTTATTATTTGCATCCCAAAATTTATTTCAACTTTCCGTCCAAGTTTAATTTATAGTTTTTGTTATAAGAACATGGAATAAAATTATTATAATCCTCATGTTTAAAGTAATAAATACATGCCCTATTTGAAATAAATAAATCCTATTTAATTTTGTAAAATTTATTTCAAATTTTATATTTTTATCAATTTTTTCATTTAAAAAATTAAAAAAAATATTCATTTATTATTTGAACTCAATTATATGAAATTGAATATAAATAAATAAAATTATATAAAATAAGTGAAATTTTCAAATGAATTCTATAAAATTATCAAAATAAATGTTATAGACAAAAATATTTTCCTCACATCATTGTGCCACATAATAATAACCGCCCCAAAATAAATTCAATCACATATGGAGACTGAGTATTTGACGGGAGGCGAAAAATATTGAAAGCTTATTGAGTATGCTTCATACTCTTCGAACGAAAGAACTAGTTCACCTTCGATGTATGACCTAACATCGAACTACTCCAAATACAACAAGCTAGCTCTTCGTCCTACTGGTGTAAATGGCCTTTAATGTAAAATAAATATGAAAATATAAGACTAGGTCTTCAGCGCCTAAGCCCAACTAGGGATGAATCCGTCTAATGGACTTGACCTGGATTATGAAGGCCCAAAAGAAAACTATAGCTCAAGGCTCAGGATTAGGGGCACCTTCGAGATCAAGCCTCTCGAGCTCGAGCTTCCAGTGAAGAAACTACAAGATCCATCTATAAAGACAGTTCTAAATATTTTCAAGGTTCAAATAAGGAGTATTTGATGGTGGTTGGCCATCCTTTCGTTGCTGATGGTGATTCCAAATGTCATTTTTATGATATATAAAAGAGTTTGGATCTTCGGTGAATATTAAAATTTTTTAGCTTTCCTTATTAAAAAAATGTATGAAACACATAAAGACTAGTGTGTGAATTTCTTGGCTTGATCTTATTTTTTTGATAGGAAAAAAGAGGAAGAGACACATTTTTTTATGTTGTTCTCTACATATGGCACCATTTGATGAGACATAAATTACCTCATTCTATATTTAGAGAATCCATGCTATGAAGGTGATAAAACATAACTTGTAGACACAAAAAAATGGATTAAGAGCTTCTCGAGGCTTACCCCTTGGGAAACCTCTAATGCCTAAATTAGTAGACTATAAGAAAAATGAACCTAAAGGAAGAAAAAAATGATCTCTTCCTGGTTATTATAAAGAGTATTTAGTGACAAAAAACTTACTTGTATAAATCAGTAATTTTCCCTTTTATGGTGGTTTTACTATACTAGCGATTAGGGCTAAGCAATCGGTCGGTTTGATTTGAACTAAATCAATTTGTATAATAAACCAGACCAAATCAAATTGATTTTTATTGATTGTGAATCGAACCAACTTATTTCAATTTGGTTAATTCAGTTTTTTAGTTTTAAAATATATATAGGGTTAGAATAATGTAAAATGACATAGTTTTATATTTACGTATTCTTTATATATATATATATATATATAAAAATTTTGGTCGATTCAGTTATTTTGATTTTTTAAGTGAAAATTGAACTAAATTGAATTCTTCAAAATAAAAGATCGAATCGAATCGATTTATAAAAAAAAATGAATCGAATCAATCAAATTAGGTTTGGTTTGATTCGATTTTTTATTTTTTCAGTTTTTTGCTCACTCCTACCGGCGAATGAGAATAGACAAATAGATAGCAACATCCTAATGGTTGAGAGGAAAGGAAAAGTTAGAATTAATAGAACAAACAACCTTTCTCATATCAGTTTATGATATTATGGAGGGATGACATAATTAGAGTGTCATACATACCATTTTATTCTGACATGAATTTTTAGAGGTGAAAGCACCATTAGAGTTCTTCATTTGGAAAGAACCCATCAGGTTGCTAATATTCAAGTTAAAAGATTTTTGTGAATATTCGAGCTTTTTGAAGCTCATATTGGAGTTGTTTTATCATCAAATTATTTGAAGCTCATATTGGAGTTGTTTTATCATCAAATTATTTGAAGCTTATAAGTCCATTCAGATCAAATTAGCAACGTAATAGTTAACGAACTTAAGGGTCAAATCTATTTATTATGCAACCGAGATATTTTTTTGTGGGCTGCTTCTATTTCAACTCAACAAGTATCAGTTGTTTTTATCTTGCACCAATATAAATTGCTTTTGTATATTTATAAAAAAAATTAAAAAAAAAAAAAAAAGACAGCTGCACTTGTAGAGTATAATAAGGTTCGGATAAATACAAACATGATACTATAAAATATAAACTATTTAAAGTTAAAAATATAAATGATTCAATTATTTTTTAGTTCTAAAGAGAGGATTTAACATCGTAGAAAATTAAATTAATTAGAAAAGAAAAACTTATTAGAAGACACATTATCATCCACACACCTTAAATTCATGACTCGGTGAAAAATACGTCATTTTCATTATTTTGCAAAGAAGTGATAAGTCAATCCTCGTTTTACGAAAGAGAATTCATTTTCTCACTCTTATTTATGTGAAATTTTATCTCATTTCATATTAAATATGTTATTAATAGGTCAAACAATTAATTCATTAATGTATAATTAAATTTAAATTTTTAATTATGGAGTTTAAATCATGTCTAATGCTGTATTTCAAATTTTTTAGTAAATTAAAGTTTGACTGAAGTTTAAAATTAAAATTTTATAAATGATTTAATATTACTTTATAAGGAATAAAAATATCAATTTATATTGAATTGAAATAGAAGAAGCCAATAAAGAAATCATCTCATCTACATGCTAAACAAGCTTGATTCTTAGACTCGTGAATCATTCAAGTGCTCAATTTTGACTTAATAGGACTTATAAATCCTTTTAATGTCAGATATACAAGCAATTCGATGAGGCAGCTTATATTCCTCGAACATGAGCAACCTCCAAAAATTAAGTCCCACTAAAAGTTGAGTTTCACTAGATGTCAAACCTCACGAGGATCTTCCTGAGATCAAATACAAGCACCTCCAAATCGGTACGAAAAGCTCAAATGAGTCCTCGTTAAACAATTATTGTTTGTATCATAATAAGATAGTGGACACAGTATATTAGAAACTTCACCATATAGACACACATACCATTAGATGATTGATACAAGAGGGGCAACTTATCTCATTAATTCATATACTTCTTTTGTCCACCATTAATAGGTTGCCACCTATTTTAACTATTCTAATTCGGCGACCTAGTTGAGCCATAATAAAAGAAAAAGATATAGACTCATGAAAAATATTCTCATATACAGGAAAAATATTATTTCTGTTTCAAGATTAATTATTTTCTTATTTGAAAATTTCAAGGGATTAAACTACTGATTTAGACGTTGAAAAAACTTTGCTAAGTTTATACTTGACACTTTGATATTATTTATTCATTTTATAGGTCCAAAAAATTATCCTAAGCCTCAAATTAAACTAAAGAGATTCATCTCAACTTTTTTAAAATCTTTGAATCATGTTTGAATTTATTATTACTGAATAAAATTAATTAATTTTAAATTTTAAATTTCAATTGCAAATTATTAGAAACTAAAGAATCCAATAATTGTCAATTCTGTAGCCAAATCATCGCCAATGGTTTAAGAAAGAAAAGGGATTTCTTGTAGTCGCTAGCATTTGGCCCTAGGACTATATTTATTAAAGTGCGTTTTGTCCAAACTTGAATAAAGGATAAATTATGTTGTAGGTGTTTAGATCTATAAAATCACTTAGGTCTTATTTAGATCGAGAATATTTAAAATTTATGATTTTTTTTAAATTTATTAAATTAGAAATCATTAATTATAAAATGAATAAAATTAATAAATTTCATTGTTTTGCATGATAAATAAAATTTTTGAATTTATCGTTATATTTCTCATATTTATGTTATGAATTTTACAAATTATTAATTTACATTCAGTCCTAATAAATTAAGTTTGTGAATAAACATGTCCACGTCTTGAATTTTGAATTTATATAGGTTCCACGTCGTTGGTTTTGAAGCTATGTCGTGGGTTTTGAGCTTTACATAGTGGGTTTTGCTTTTGAATCTTTATATACATATATAGGATATATCCAGGTCTTGCTTGGTTTAATATGACCGTTTTGTTCAAGTGTTCCAACGCCGTTGTGACCCTAATTAAAATTATTTACAGAATTTAAATTTTTTTAAAAAAAATTAAATTTAAATTAATTAATAATTGATAATGTTATAAATATATAGATAAATGTGAATATTTATTTATTTATTTCACTACTCATAAGTTTTTATATTTAAATTTAATTTTATTACACTATTTATATTATAATTTATGGTGAGTTTATATATTGTAATTTATGATGGAGATGAATCTTATAAATAAAAATTCATATTATTTTATAATATATATCAAGAAAATAATAGAAAATTTTAGTTTTTATATTTTTATTATTGTTCATATTTTTATTCTTATTTTTATTTTTTTTTTCATAACAGATAAGAATAATTGAGAATTTAAATAAAAGATTAATTTTTTATTATTATTTATTAATTATATTATTATTTATTATTTTGTTAATATTATTTAAAAAATTGTGAATTAAGAAGTTATAAATTAATTTTTTGAATTACAATTAATTTATCATAAAATAATAAAATATATAAATATATACAAAATAAAGTTAATAATTAGGGTAGAGAATAATTTTAAAATAATAAAATAAATTATGAAATTCTCATAAGAAATAAATAGAGAATTTTATCAAATCTCACCTCGAAATTTCAAATTCCTATTTTTTTAGTGAAATTTGACATATGACATATTTCATAAATGTAGGATTTTATTTTAATATTTTTCAATGAATTTATATAAAATTAATAGATTTTTAACACTTTTCTTCATTTAATGCTTGGCAGTGAAATTTAATATAATGTAATTTTAATTTGTTATTTTTTAATTATTTAATTTTATTTCAATAATAAATCATTCACATAAATTTAATGACCGAAACGTTAAAAATATAATATTTTATTAAAAATATATTATATTATATTAATCCAATTTAGGATGAACCCATTAATTTAATTAATAAATACGTTAAACTGAAATTAAATAAAATAAGAAAAAGAAAATATAAAAAAGGTGTTTGTTTAGTGGATGAACTTTATATTAATTTATTATGTGAGAATATTATTTTTTAATAAATATTTTATATTCAATGTCGTTTTATTATTTTAACCACCGAATTTCATTGTGTGATCTCTTATTGAAATAAAATTTAAAATGTAATAATTAACAAATTAACAAATGAAAATTATGTGATTTTTTGAAATCTGGTGAAAAATTTAGTGACCATTATGATAATTCACTCTCGCCCTATATATATATTTTATCAAACAACATAATGATATATTTAGATGATAAAAATTTAAATTTATATCAAATATCTTGTTTGAATAATTTAATTTAAGCGAATTTGAATTTAAGTGAAATACTCAGTGAAATCTAATATTTCAAAAATTAATTATTTCAAATATTCTTTTATACCTATATATTTTAAATTTATTATATTCACCTTTAATCTAAAATTTCCATTTTCCTTTTAAATCTAAAATTTTCAATTTTTTACACTCTTCAAATAAAAGATTTATAAATTTATATATTTCAAATCATAATTTGAAATATAATATTTGAAATCAAAATTTTAAATTTAAATCCATGTATTTTAATGCAATGTAATATAATTTAAATCCAACAAGAATAATAATTCATCTAAAAACCTCACAAGCCTTAATTTTAATTTTACTATTGGACAAAATCTCATTAGCAAATAGTTAAATAAAATTTATTTACTTTGTATTTGAATATATGGATTTAGATTTGAAATTTAAATTTTAAATTTTATAGATTTTGAAATCTGTAAATTTATAAATATATTATTTGGGAAGTGTAAGAAATTTAAAATTTATTTTTTGGATAATTATTTAAATATAAATTTAAATTTAAAATTAATTTTAAAAAATAATAATTCAAAACTATATAAAAAAATAATTATTATATACATAATTTTTGAAAATTTTATTTATATATTTTTAAAATAAAAAAATATAAGTTATTATGTAATTTTGAATATTTAATAAAATGAATTTTATTAACTAAATTTCACTTTTTTTTTATCTGAACATTACTGTTTATTTTTATTTCAAATTAAATATATTTATATATTTTAATTATTTGATTACTGCAAAATACTATAAATTTTATTAAATATTAATGACTATAAATAAAAAAGAAAGACAATGCTCTACATTTCATTTATTTAATATAATTATTATATTTGAAATAAAAAGATAAAATTAAGGATTTAAAATATTTAATTTTTGATAATTAAGATTTTATTAAGTATTTAATTCAAATCTAAATTTATATAATTTTAATAATTTAAATAAAAAAATTAATTAAAACCAAATCTAAACTTTAAATTCATATTATCCAAATAGGACTTTATTTAAGTCCATACATTTCCTTTTTAAGAGCCAGAGCTTTAAAAGGTGTAGTATTTTATTAATTTCAATAGAATATTGATTTTTCTTTTTTTATTATTATTATTTATATTTTCTTTTTAAATTAAGGTTAATTATAATTTTCTCCTTAGAATGATTTAATACACTAAATCTCCTTTTTCAAAAATACACTAACTCATTCCTGACGAATATTATAATATATTATTAGACCCTTCCATTTAATTTTGTCATTAGTCAACTCTTAGTCAATCCGACAATGATAGTAAAAAATAAAAATATTTTTACCCTTTATTTTTAATTAATTATATTCTATTTTTTCCTTAAATTTTTTTTTTAAGGTTAAAAAATTTATTTTCATATTTTTGATAAATTTTAAAATAAAAAATAAACAAAAAATAATTTAAAAAGAAATTAAATTATTAATTAAATTATTTTTTCTTAAATTTTTTAATATAAATAAAAAATTTATTTTCATATTTTTGATAAATTTAAAAATAAAAAGTAAAAAATATTTTTTAAAAAATATTTTTATTTTTTATTTATTATTTTTTAAAAAATAAAATAAAATATTTTTATTTTCAAATTTGTCAAAAATATGAAAATATATTTTTTAATCTTAAAAAAATTAAAGAAAAACTATAACGTAATTAATTAAAATTAAAGGGTAAGAGTATTTCTATCTTTTTATTATTCTTGTCAGGTTGACTAACAGTTGATTGGCGGTAAAATTAAATAAAAATATCTAATAATATATTATGATATTTATTAAAAACAATTAATATATTTTTAAAATGTCAAGAATTTAGCATATTATATTATTTTATAAGAAAAAAATTATAATTAACTATTCAAATTATTGAACTACGTGAAAGGTAAGGAAGAAATTATAAAACCTACCCACTCTTTTTTGAACCTCAACAATTTCTCATATAAAAATATTATCATTTCTCAGTTTAATCTAATGAATTAAGAGTAATTTTTAGGGATCACAATTTAATATGAGACCACAAATATTCGATATTAGAATTGTATTTTATTTATTAGTTGGGTGAATACGAATTTTAATTTTTAACTCGTTACATGTTTCAAGTAGAAATATACTCTAACCATATTATTATTATTATTAATATTAAAATTTTCTTTTATTATTATTACAAAACTTTTCTTCTGTTTTTTTAGATCGGTATAATAAAAAATTTAGTAAAATAAACAAGTAAATGGATATACATGTCTTGTCCGACCGCGTATTCAAAACGGAGCCCCGATTGAAATAATGACATATTTATCTCATATTTGTTTTATAGTCATTCCTACTATTTTAATACATTTTGAAATTGAAAAAAAAAATTTAGTTTTGAAATAAAATTGAATTAATTACTTTGATATCCTTACATTTTTTTAAATTATATTAAATCATTAATATATTTTTAAAATTATATTAAAATATTTTTATATTTTACTTTCGTTATATAACAAAATTCTTCTGTTTAATTTTTCTCATTTTTTGATTAGTTAAATCTAAAAAGTCAATATTAATTAAATTAATTATTCTGATTTTTCTATTTTTTTTTAAATTATACTAAATTATTTTTATATTTTTAATATTATATTAAAATGTTCATGTATTTTATTTTCGTTAAAAAATTGAGATTTTTAAACCAAACCACCATCATTATAGTCAAATCAAACCTAATATTTTCGATTTAAAATTTTTTTAAATCAAATTAAACTATCATTATAGTCAAACAGTTAGTTTTTATTTGATTTAAATACATTCGATTTGTCGATTTCAAACCAAAGATTTTTTTTATATATATAAATCATCATTATTTTATTATAAATTTAAAACAAAAAAGATAAAGTATCGGTAATAAAAAAAATTTAATATTGTACAACCCAAAATTTATTTATTTTATTAATTAGCACATCCAAAATTTTTATTTTTTCTCAAGAATTAGATTTTTTTTTATTTATTTTTAATTAATTTTTTATGGATGATATTTTTTAAATTTTAAATTAATATTAAGTTAAAAAATGGTTGTATATAAAATAAGATCAAATATATTTAATTGTAATAATGGTAAAAAATAATATATAAATATATATATAATTTTAGTTTGGTTCGATTTGAAATCAAAGAAAAAATATTTAAACTGCAAATCAAATGAAGTTTTCAATTTATTTAATTTTTAAACTAAATTAAATCAAATAAATTATAAAATTATCGATTTTAATTTGATTTAATCAGTTTAATTCGATTTGATCTGTTTAATCGATTTGACTTTCATTCTTACATGCTACGGTGAATGGGCCACTGTACCAAATCCAAAAAAAAAAACTTAGATATACATGTTTTTTTTTTTTTTTATTTTAACATGAACCCCTTAATTATATAATAGCCCCACAACAAATTAATTTTTCTTTTCTTTTCTCCTTTGTTTTGCCTAAAGCCCATACATAAAGTTGTCATTTTAATTTTTAAAATTATTATTTTCGTTTCGGCTGATAAGAATGTGATAAATTATTAAATATCAATATCAACGCTCAAAAAGAAATCACTAGTTAATTTTACGTACAAACTTTATTGCAGTATTGTATGATAAGACAAATGTTTCACCTTGATCTTATTCTATCGGCCTTAATTGAAAAGAATGTCAGTAATTTATGTAAATAATTCCAGTTAAATTAAATATTTATAAAATGATCAAAATATTATTTATTTGTAGGAATCACATTATTAATTTTGATAAATTTTAAGAATTAAATAATAATTAATTTTTAAATTTTTTATTATTTAATAAAATATTTTTAAACTCATTTTTTATATAAATTTTTTATAATTATTAATTCATATGAAGAGAGAGATTATGATTTTATTTTATAATAATATTTATAATTTAAAATAAAAAAATATTTTAAATATTAAAAATTATTTTATCTTTAATTTTTTTAAAATTTTTTAATAAAATTTATAAAAAATTAAAGAATTAATTACATTAACACTTCTGTATTTTTTCATATTATACTAATACGTCTCTCTATTTTCAAAATTATACTAAAACACCCCTCTATTTTGCTTCCGTTATACAACAATGTCCTTCCGTTTATTTTTTTCAATTTTTTCATTAATCAAACTGGAAAAGTCAAATTTTACTTAAAATATTTATATTAATTCCAAAACTATCCTATCCCTTCCATTCTTTTCATTCAACCCACCTTCTTCTATCCCTATTTCTTTTAATTAATTAACTTCTTTTTCTCTTTTCAGAGCCAATCATCTCAAATCTCCAAAACCAATTTCTCTTTTTTAATCAAATCTCCTCTCTTTTTTCACGTAGTTATGGTGGCTCCCCTTTATGAAAGTGAATCTGTGGATTTGATGATTTCAAAAAAATTTTGCAGTTCATGGATCGGTAGAGAATGGGTTATTGGAGTTAGTAGAAATAGTGGTGCAAATGGAAGATGATAGTGCATTGTGGAGAAGGAAAAAGATTGGGATAGTGAGAAAAACAATGAAGAAAAGAGTAAGTTGCAATAGCAATTCTCAATCTGTTTAGCCACAGTTTACTGTCAGTATTAGAAATCAAAGTTTTTCTAATACACTAGTTCACTGCAATATGCTAGAGAGTTGGGATTTTTCAATTTTTTTTTGGGTTTGGGGATTGGAGGAGACTATCTTTTATCCGTGATTATTATGTCGAAATTTGCAAAAAAGATAACTCATGGGTCTTTCACAGCCGGCGATTTTTCCATGTAAGTATTTGGGATCTTGGTGAGCTGACGATGACGATGATGGTCTGTAAATCCACCAAAGCAATCCATCACAAAACCAAATTCAAAAACAAAAAATGGTTAAGACCCTTTAATCGAAATCTGTAAATTGATTTTCGACGTTTGGGAATAAAAAAAGGCAATGACAGTGAAGAAAAAGCAAAGAGACCCAAATCCTTCTGTACAGAAAAAATCAAAGCTTAGTCAATAATAAGTGAGAAAAAAAAAATCAGAAGATAGCAACTGGGTCAAATTTAGAAAGTGAAGTTGAAAATTTTTTTGATGTGAAACAATATTGACCTTAGCAGTGATGAAGAATGAGGAATGTGGGAAAATGGTAGAGAAAGCCATAAAAATGGTAGGTGATAGTGATAGTATTAATGCTTTACATAAATAAAGCTGAGAATGAGAAAATATACATGAGTTGATAAGGTTTTATTTGGGTTGCTCGGCGGTAATAGCGATAAACCCTGATCCACACATAGGTTTAAGTACTGTGATAGGATACCAGTGGTTTTGATTATTTGAACTGCACTGAAATTTGATGGTAGTGTAAGCTTTGGAATTACTAGTGTCGGTTATCATGATGCAACCAATATGGCAAAGATATGATGACTTAGCTTTTGACAGTGATGGTGATATATAGATGGTGTTAGGTTCAATAGCGTTGGTGAATTTTTTTTTTTTTTAAGTTAGAGAAGAAGTTTGGTGACAAATAAGTGAAAATAAAAATGAAAATAAAGGTTATTATAAATTTTTTATAATAATTTAACAGATTTTTGAATGAAAGGATCTTATAAAAGTGTTTTAGTATAATTTTAAAAATAGAATAACGTATTAATATAATTTAATATAATATAAAAAAATATTGTGGTAATTTTTACATAGATTCAAAATATAAAAAATTAAATAATAAATTTTTTAAAATATAAATATCACCACTTTAATTTAAAAATATTTTAAAAATTAAATAATAATTAATTCTAATATTATCTATATCCAACCTATATTCAACTCCAATTAAAATTAAAAAATCCATCCACCCCGTTTAATTGCCCGCCGCCCTATCGGATGGTGTAGGACGGTAAATTTATCATTCTCTTATTTTTTTAAGCATATAAAAAAATTATTCTAAATTTTTTTTATTTTTCCAATGTCACGAATAAAAAGAGAAAATAAGGATAATAATGGGATTTTTTTAGGAAAATATTGAGTGAATAGTATCACGAATTGTAGCAAAAACAGATTCCAGAATAATCCCAAGCAATCAAAAATAACGAATCAATTTCTCACTTGTTCAAGGCTTCTTCATTTCAATCCTACTCCTATATATATATATATATATATATATATATTCCTTTACCTCCTTTTCAAAAGGAAAATTAAAAAGTAAAAAATTTACATAAAGAAGAGGGAAGGATAGCAACGGTATCGCCTACTATACTAGTTAGCCGTTTCTTTTTTTTTTTTTTCCTTTTTTTTTTTTAATTTCCTTTTACTCGGCCGGCGAGGTTCCCACCCGCAACAAGTACTCTGGATAATCGAACGAATCAAAACAAACATTTGAATATTCAAATAGACCGTCATCAAACGCAGCGTAGTCGGTGTTAAAATTTTCAACGATCCCCATTTCGAACGAGTCACAACTCGGTATCTGATTCTCAAATCCCCAAAATCCACCATTTACACCTGACTCAACCGAGTCTACTATGACCACTTCATTTTTAGCCTCCTCGCCTGAGGAATTTACCGATGAAGGAGGTAATCCCAGTTCATCATCAGAAGCTTCTAGAAGGTATCCAAGTTCCGGCTGAGACTCACCGGAATCCGACGTCAGATGGGCAATAACAACTGGAGAAGAGGATGAAGCAGAAATCACCTCTTCAAAACTCTTCATGACAGAGTCAAGATCCTGACTGGTCGGGTCAGGATCCGACTCATTAAACATACCTAACAAATCATCTTTTATTCTCTTAACCTCGGGCAAGTCGAACTCAGACTCGTCCTCTCTGTATCGTTTATTATTGCTATGCTCTTCCATGGCGATTTAACAGACACAGAAACCTTCAAATCAGATTAATAAGGTAGGGTTTTTTTTTCGTTTGCAGAAGGTTTTTCTTTTTTCTTTTTTCTTTTTCCCCGTTGTGGTGTGGGGTTGCAAGGGAATAAGAAGTTTATATACAAATGGCAATAGAGAGAGAAAGTATAGAGAGAGTGTTTGTAATGATAGTGACACGCTGGCGCGTGGAGTAGAAATACTTGGGCCATCACGGACATCTCGCCTTTATTATTTGTTTTCTTCTTTTTCATTATATCTTTAATTAATTAATTTCTTTATTTGGCTTGGGGGTTTCCACTTTTACTTTTTTTTTTTTATTATATTATTATTATTATTATTATTTTATTAAATCGATTTGAAATCTGCCTTAAAGTCCGGCGTGAATGGGACCCACAAACCAAGTCAATCACGGCCTTCGGCTATTTCTTTCGCTTCAAATATTTGGCTCGGCTCGGCTGAGCCCAGCTGAGCTTAGTGGACATTGATCGGTGATTGCTTGTTTGGTGATTGGATTTTTTTTTTTTTTTTTTAATACCAGAACACAAATACATCCATATTAAAAACAAAGGAACCCAATACAAATTTTTTCGTGAAAAGGTGTTGATCTATCTTTCATACCAAGATTGTTAAAACTATTATGGACATGGTAGATTTTTTCCATCACAATGATGGAAAACAAAACAACCACCATGATAGTTGATAAAATATGCCAAATAAAAGCTAAATAAATAAATAAAAAATAAAAATCAAGAGATTTGAGACTGTTCGATAAGAAATTATCGGTAAGACTCCAAATCTAAATCTAAAAAGATGTAAAACTTTTTAGAGAGAAATATAAGGAAAAACACAAAAAAAGAAAATTAGAAAGAACTTGGTGATTGGATGTTGTATCTTTGCTTGGTGGGAAATTAAATTAGAGTTCAACCAAGAATATAGCTAACAATATCAAATACGATAACTCGATATGAATTAAATATAAAATTAATGGGTTTAGATTAAAAATTATCATGTTAATATCAATTTTATTTTGATTTAATTATAACATGAAAATAATTATGTTATATTCATATTGACATATTACTCTGAAAATGACACACATAATTCATTAATATTCATGAAATATTTATAATTTATAAAATATTTAAATATAAATATTGCTTTTAATTTTCTTTATAAATTTATATCTAATTATATTTTATATAAAAATATAAATTAATAGAAATTAACAGGGATTAATTTAGTAAATTTTATAATTTTAAAATATTAAAATAATTAATAATTAATTTAAAATTTTAATAGCATTTTTTTTTAATTCATTAATTAAGTAAATTGTATTGATGTTTAAATTTTTTAAACAATAAACTAATCGTATTAATCTTTACAATATTATGGATATATATTAACACTACTCACTTATATGAATTTTCAACTTATTGAAAAGTATTTTGGTCATATAAAATGGACAATATACTAAATTTGGATTATATATACATTTGAGTAAAGTTAATTTTTTTGTCATGAAATATTATATATCATTTAATTATTAAGTGTATAAATTATATTGAATAGTATAAATTAAATTCAAATTTAATATAGAAAGACATAAATCATATAAATTATAAATTAAATTCAACGACTTTTTAATACCATAGCATAGTTTTAAGTTTAATCAGACGAAGGCTTTATTGGCGAGGAAAGTTGGATTTGACTAGGTGGTGATATGAATTTTCCATATAAACATATTTGAAAGATTAGACAGAGGAAAGTAATAGGTAAAGGGAGCACATTTGTAAGGAAACTTTTCAATTAGACTAATGGTTGATGATGATAGGCATTATAATTTAATAAAATAAAAATAAATTAATGGAAAAGGAGAATCACATTTGCAAATAGACCCAACAAATTACAAAATAAAAAAGCTCATAAAATCTTATTACGAAAATATTTGGGTATTCAACTAAAAAATTCAATTATCATTTAAAAATATATATATTAATAATTTAAAAATTATTAAATATTTTAATAAATATCAATTGTCGATATATTTTCTTCTAATCGATAAAATCTAATAATAAATAAGAGTTATAATTGCTGATTAAAATTTTTATCAACTAAAAAAATATTTTTATCTCAAATTAATAATTCTAAATCCTACATCCAAACATGTCTATATTTAAATTGGCATGGTTTACACATTATTCTTGTTGAGCATATTTTCCATATATATGATAGGCATATCTCCTTGTAAGATAACAAAAATCAACTTTCAATAGTTTTCACTATGTGTATTCAATTATTTTTTATTCTCTTCTCTATTTATTTATTTATATTTTTTGGAAGTTGCCCATGATAGAAGAATATCATCTATATTATCATTCGAGGCAAACATTTTAGGAATCAAAATCAATTTACAGGTGAATTAGATTAGATTTGTATTCAGACTCAAGGTCTCAAAAACTTTTTAAACTTGAAAAGCTTATCTCATAAGAATATTTTTTTTTTTATAAATTTAAACATAGAATATATATTTTTTTGTTATATATATAACAGTAAATTTTTAATCTTAAATTTTAAATATATAATAATTATTTATTATATACAATAAATATTTTTTAAATTTATAAAATAAAATTTTAAAAGTAACAAAACATAGTTAGACTTATTTTTTTTTTTTTTTAGTATTGGAGAGAAAAGAGAATCAATTTTAAATTTATTGTTCAAAAAAATATATATTTATCATAAGATTATATTTCGGTGTGAATTTTTTTATAATTGTTAGCTAAGTATTTTTATAAATATTAAAAAAAATAAAAATTATCAGTGAGCATAATGTAGTGGATAGTCGCATGCCTCGTAGTTACACATATTAATAAAATATATTTTTTCTATCAAATAAATTTTACAAGAAAATAATTTTTATAGGCCTGGTCGTTGAATTTGAGTCAAACCAAAATCAAATTATTAATAATAAAAATTTAAATTCACTTAATTTTAATAATTTAAATAAAAAATTTAACTCAAATTTAAATATATAATCTAAATTCTTATCATATTTGGATCATTAATAAATTTTTATTTACTTATATTTTATATAAAAAATATTTTTAATCTCATTTTCAAATCTATTAATTTTAGCATGAATAATTAATTTTTAATCGAAATAAGTGTATAAAATTCTACATTGATGATATATGAGATTAAAAAGTGATATATACATATAAAAATTATTTATAAATTCAATACTTATAAATATATTTTTCACCAAAATATGAAAATCTCTCATTTAAGCGAGCTTTTCAATTCCAACAAACTAACTTCAACCAATAACCCGATTAAACTAGCAGAGGCAAAAAAAAAAAAAAAAAAACAAACAAATTAACTTGAATGATTTGATAAGTGTTTGGTTTGGTTTTGGGTTTAGGTTGAGAAAATTAAAAACCAAATATGCTGATTTTGGGTTTGGATTCAACAGTTGAAAATCCAAATCAAATTTTGGGTCAGCTCGCATAAGGTAAACAGTAAACAGATATGTGGCTTGTGGCATTGTGCAAGTTTTGCCGCTAGTGGCAAGCAGGCAGCGAAGGCACGCATATCTCGTGAAAACAGCCTGCTAATGGAGTAAAGGCAGCAGCAACCCATCAAAACCCATAAAAAACACGAACCCCACTTGCCTTTCTCAAGTCTCAACTACCACCATCGGTTGTTAAACTTGTTATCATACATACGCAATTTAGCTCATAATCTGGATAATATTTTTATTTTATACATCAGAAATTCATAAAGAAATAAGATTTGTCAGGATTTCAACTCTTACTTCTTACACTCTAATGTAAATAGTAATACTTGATAATTAGACCCTGCATTTTCAATCTTAACCTCCAGTGGTCGACAGCCAGATCCATCTCTCTTTCATTACCTATCCATCGTACCCTTCCCCATTGTCGGAAACCGACACAAATACCCAATTCTAGACCTTTCATTTTCAATTCACATTAGTTGGTGCATTCGGGTTTTGCACAATTTATTATTAAAAAATAATTTTAACTAATATTTAGATAAATATTATTTTAAATAAATATATATACAAGTATAAAATTATGACATATTTTATATAAATAATTATTATTACAATAATATATTTCTTAATCCCATCTTTTTATTGATATTTTTAATTTTTAATTTTATATATTAATATAAAATTCAAATTATTAATCGTAATATCCAATAAAAAAATTATAAATATATATGATAACGGATCGAGTTTGAGTAAGATTTTGCAAAACTTAAACTCGATCTGTTTAAAAATAAAAACATCATCTCCACTTTAAGGCAAATGGATAATATTTGTTTATACATTTCTTATATATATATATAATTCGCATAAAAATAATTATAGATTAAAAATATATAAATAAAATATTAAAAAATAAAAATATATGTAATATGGATAATTTGATTGAGTTTAGGGCGGAAATTATCATTAATAGAACTCAACTCAAGTTCAAAATAAAAATATCTCTGGTCTATTTATTAAATAGGACGGAATAGACATTCGATCAGACGGACAAAATTGTCATTCCTAATTATAAGATAATATAATAATTAAAATAATTAAAATATGTTAAAAACATAATTTTCAAATTCGGTATAGTCTTAAAACTAATGAGGACGAAGAGTCACGAATCAAAAGATTCAATCTAAATCAAATTAAAGTTAAATAAAAAATAATTAAATTAATTATGTATATTTACTAGGCGAATAATACTATATTTTTATTTTCATAATTATAAAATTAAATTATACAGAGAATGACCAAAATACAATGTCCATATAGAGTTGTTGATGATTTTGAATTATTTTTTACTTAAAGATTATGGTTTGAACACTCATGACCTGCATAAAAATAAAATGAGATTAATTATTTATTTTGTCTTATTTATTTATTTTTATAATTTTATTTCTTTTATTCATTTAATTTGGAGAAATAAATAATTTTTTAGAAAATCTTAATTTTTTATATTTAATACTCTATTAATTATTTTTTACTTATTTTATTAAATATTTAAAATTATATAAAAAATTTAAAAATTATAAAAAAAGTAAGTAAAGCAATAAATATAATTTCAAATTTAATATTTCAAAATTAATATATATGTATATAATACAACGAACCTGCCAACAGTATGTGATTCAAGTCTCCATCGTCGTCGTTATCATCCCTATCCTATGTGCTCATCTCTTCTAACCCCAATAAATAATTTAATATTTTATTATTATACAAAGAAATTAAAATAAGAAAGAAAAAATCTAGCCAATTCCAGAAGCAATGAAATCAATTACTTTTAATATACACTTCGAAATTTTTTGACTTTGTGTATATATTTAGCGATTTCTTGCTTCTATTATCAAACTTTGTGTACCTTTCCTTATTACTAACTGATACTTTCCTCCATTTGGTTAAATTATTTTAAGTTTAATATCCTATTAATGTGTAGTATTTAATATTTGGATGATTTCTATATTTTGTTTAATAAATGCATCCATTTTGGATTCTATCTCTTAATGTAAAAAAAATAAAAAAAAATTATATAGTTTATATACTTATGTGATGTTTAAATGGTTTTGTATATTTTGTATATCTGTATATCTTAACTTATTAGCCTATTTCTAATTGAACTATAAAATTTTATATACATATGCTCTGAAATTACATGGATTTTATGTAATAATAAATTAATATAAAATTAAAATAATAAAATATATACCAACTAATTATAGTTTTATAAATAAATAAATAAAATAAAAGTCAAGGCATTGCATTTTTCACGTAAATGGTAAGCAATTAATCAAAGTAATAACTATGACCTTAAAAAAAATGAAAAATGAAAAAAAAGAACTTCAAAAAGTTACACGTTTGCATTTTGCATTTTTGGTTCAAATCACACGTCAATGTCTAACTTTAACCTGTCCATTGATTTACAATACTAAGTCTTAGTCTTATATATCAGATCATTCATATAATAATATTTAAAATAAAAATATGAATATTTTTTATTTTAAATTAATTTATAAATGATCTTTACAGAAATACGTAAATTTTACATATTAAGTAAGATTTTAATCAATTTAAAATACTAATTATAGAAATTAATGAATTTTTAATTTAATAAATTAAAAGGCTATGTTTAATTTATTTTTTTATAACCATTGTTAACTAATACATAATAGTTGATATTTAATAGTTATTACATAATAATTGATTGTTGTTAAGTTTTGATAAAATTATTATTAATCATTAATGTTAATATGTATAATAAATAGTAAAAATAAATATTAATATTTTTTTATAAATATTTATAATAAAATAATTTTTTTTAAATTAAATTAAAATTTTTATATATAATAAATATTTAACTATCTAATAATTAGCTGTTATCTTTATTAAAAATATTAAATGAATATAATATAGTAGTTAGAAATAAAAAAAATTTCAACAACATAAAAAAAAATTATCAAACACTTATAAATTTTTATATTTCAAATTTCAACTAAAATCAAATTAAAACATTCATAGTAATGATAAAATTTCATTTTTTTTTCAAATTCATTTCAATTCTATATAGATTTACTTAATTTTATTTAAAATTCAAAGTTTTTAATCTGTGGGTTTAGGACAATCACTGATAGAATATGCTAAAAAAAAAACTAATTTTACTTAAATATCTATATGATCTAATTTAGAGCGATTCAAAATTATTTTAAAATGAAACTAATTATTTTTTAAAATTATTTGCAATAAATAATCTATTATTAATTTTAAACAATGAGAAAGAAATATTTTTCAGTTTTTAATTTGTTATTTATTGATTAATTAAAGGTGATGACTAATTTTTTTATAAAAAAGATGATTTCGTTATATGTGTCTTCTTTATTAACAAATTCTTTTTTTATTCAAGTATTGAACGTTAAAAAATCGACAGTAAATTATAAATTATTTTTTATAAAATTACAAATCAAATTATTTTATTTTAATAGTTAAATTGAATTAAATTATTTAATTCAATAATTTATTCTGAATAATAAATAATAGGTATCTAGAAAATAAAATCATTGACATGAAAGAACAATAAAAAGATAATTATTTATTGTTTTCAAAAGGTGGGGCAAGGAGTGGTTGGGGACGATAATAAAAGGTGATCACGTGATCATTGTCTGCGGTGTTTTTCACTGGTCACAAGGAGTTTGATGATGTGCATAGATCGTACGGTAGAGAAGTGGATCATACAAGTGTTTTGATTGATTAAAATAAAATTGAATGTACGTAAGCTAAAGTAATCGTAGGAAAGATTTTGGAATCAAACAAGTCAGATCTGGCGATAGATTTTTATGGCCGTACATCGATTAAAGATCCAACGGGTGGTTTCCGAGGAGCATATTTTACTTTTTTTGGCTGGAATACATCATGCCTTTATTAGACTTTATCAGTATAAGACCGACAATAACCGCATATTCCTCGTTTTTGAAATGACTCCATCGTTTCAGAGTTAACGTATCCCTTTTAAAATATAGTTGTAGTTATTATTTAAACTTCAAAATTTATTAAAATTAATAAAGTAATTTTTATATTTTAAAAATATATCACTTAATTTTTTTATTTAATTTATTAAATAAATTAATTATTTCGTTAATTTTTATCGTTAAATAATATTTTTCATTTATAATAATCATTTTATTTAAATTAAATAATAAATAATTTTAATTTTTTAATAATTTAATAAAAAAAAATTTAAATCCGATTTTTTATAAAAAATTTTATTGTTATGAATTTATATATTGAGAGAGTGAATGACATAAATTATGAATTTTATTTTAAGATAATATTTTTATTTTAAAAGAAAATAAAAATAGAGTATTTTAGGTATGAAAAATTAATTTTTTAAATTTTTATTTTTTTTAAAGAAATTTATAAAAAAATAATAAAAAAGAGTATTTCACTATTAAATACCTATAAAATGGATCATTATATTAATTTTAACAAATTTTAGGAACTAAATGATAAATAATTTTAAACTTTTAATAATTTAATATAAAAAATTTATAGAAATTTTTTATAATTATGGGTTTATATATAGAAAGAGTAAAAGAGATGGATTATGAATTTTATTTCAAGATAATATCCTTATTTTAAAAGAAAATAAAAAAAGAATATTTTAATTATGAAAAATTAATTTTTTAAAGAAATTTATAAAAAAATTAGACGAAAATACCAATTCGTATAATTGAATGAAAATATAAGAATTAAATAGTGAGTTTTTCAAAATATAAAGATTAATTCGTTAATTTTGACGAATCTCAGTGACTAAATAATAATTAATCGTAAAATATATAATTATTAAAAAAATTATTATTTTAATTTTTTAATTTTTTCTGTCTTTCTAATTTTCTCATATTCTGAAGATATTTAGATAAAAACTAGCGTTTTGTTAAAATAATTAGTTTTGTTAAAAACGATCGTTAATCATAAAGCTTCTCCCTCAGTTTTTAAAATTTAATTTAAATATTAAAAATAATCTAATTTCCTTTTTTTATCCAAACATTTCAAAAATCACAAAACTTCTTAACTTTTTCATAAAACATAACATATAATGTTTAGTTCCTATCCAAACACTTTCTCTATATCTCTTAATTAATTATATTTTTTAATATATTTTTATTAAAATTATTATTATTAAATTAAATTAAGATATTACTTGCATTAATAATAGGATAATTAAACTAAAACATATAAAAAAATTATTATAAAATAAAAGGAATACATTGTATTGGATAGAATAAAACATATATTACTTTATTTTAACTATTACATATTTTCATCTTCTTTAATTAATTCTCATTTTTTTATTCGTCCTAAATTCAAGATGGATCTCATTAACTCACAAATTTAATATTTATATAAAAAAATTTATCAATCTATTCATAATTATTTTTTAACTTTATCTTTTCTTAAATTATGAATTGGCCAATAATTACTGTTTTACGATTTTAAAACTAGTGTAAAAATAATAATTTATAAAAGCATTTCATCTTACTCTAACAATTTTTTTGGTTTTTTAATAGTAATGTTAATTATATAACTCAATTTTATTATTAGACTAATACTTTAATAGCTTAATAATTAAATATTATATTTTTAAAATTTTGTAAAAAAATATATTTAAAACTTTGAAATTTTGGATAATGATATTTATTTTTTTTATATGCCATTGGCATGTTCGGATTTTAACAAAGCCGAGATTCAATTAAAAAATAAATAAATAAAACCAGAGATGAATGAAATTATGCGGGCATACTTGATTGATGTTAGGAATTACATATGTTCTATTTGAAAGAATATTATTAAATTAAATTATTTTTTTTAAAATTTTTAAATTAAAATAAATTATTATTATATTTAAATTTTAGATTTAATGAATTAGAGTTATTGTATATTTTTACACAATAATTTTTTATGTGTTATATTTTAAAGATTTAAAATTTTTTGTAAATTTTTTTTAAAAATTATAATTTGATAGTATTTAATAAAATGAATCCAATAATATATTTTTTGTACTAAATAAAAATTAAATAAATAGTACAAAATACATCATAAATTTTATGTATCAAATTTAACGGTCTGAATTTAACACATTTGTAATATTTTTATAATTCATTGATTTTTATTTAGCACACAAAATATATCACTGGATTTATTATATCAAACATTATCGAATTATAATTTTTAAAAATTTTTACAAAAATTTTTAGATTTTCAAAATATGGCACATAAGGGACACCTCAACTCTAGTTTAATTTAATTTGGATACCTTTCAAACTAAAAATATTTTTTTTATAAATAAATATTATTTAATTATAAATTTTAAAAAAAATATTGATAATATATTGATAATAAAAAAATTTTAAAAATAATTTAATATTATATAATATAAAATTATCTATTTCATTAATTAGTACACTAAAAATTTATATTTTTTTTTAGAATAATATTTTTTTATTTATTTTTAATTAATTTTTATAAATGATATTTTTTAAATTTTAAATTAATATAAATTAAAAAAATATAATTGTATATAAAATTAAATTAAATATATTTAATAATAATAATAATAATAAATAATATAATATATATATTTAATTTGATTCGATTTAAAATTAAAAAAATAAATTAAAAAAAAATTTGATTTATTTTATTTTTAAATTAAATTAATTATAAAATTATAGATTTAATTTAATTGATTTGATGTAATTATCATTATCCTAACTGACGTATTGTGACGTTTATTATTGGAGCAAATAATTTTGTTAAGAGGAGCACCGATTCTTTTACTTTTTTTCTCTAATAAAGAGAAGACTGAAGAGCGGCACGCGGTTCGCAGATTGTCAGGTCTGATTGTGCTAGAGAGCTGAGCACAGTAATCTAAAAAATACGGGTAGAATAGAAACAATGAACTGTTTTATATATATATATATTTTTTAATTCTAAAGAGCACATTACTTTTTTTTTTTTTTTTTTTCAGGTTGAAATAAATTCTTAATGTTATCACAATCTTAAAATTCACCCCTCTTTTCATTAGAATTCATTTAAATTATAATTTAATTTTTAAAATTTTATTTAATTAAAAAATAATTTTTATATTAATATATAAAATAAATTTATGATTGCATAACTGTCTAATTTAATTTTAATTTGAAAAATAAAATAATTAAAAATTTAATTTAATTTATGATTTAATTATTTTTTTTTATTTTAAATTAAATCAAATCAAAATTATATATATATTATTTTTTACAACACCATAATTAAATATGTTTGATTTTACTTTATATATACTCATTCTTACATTTCTAAACTAATAATAATTTAAAATTTAATAAAATTTATTTATAAAAATAAATAAATTTAATTTTTGAGAAAAAGATAAAATTTAAATTTATTAATTAATATAATAAATATTTTATATTGTACATTAAATTATTTTAAAATTTTTATTATGGGAATTTTTCTGACTTTTTTTCAAGACAGTTTATAAAAAAGATATTTTTATTTGAAATTAATAAATCAAAACAATTAAATTAAACTAAGTATTTAATTTAAGTATAATAATAATTTAATTTGATTTAATATTTATTCAAAGCGAAATAATTAATTTTATTTAATAAAATTTTTTTAAACTGATTAAATTAAATCGATATTCTAACTATATTAAAATTTTTAATTTAATATAATATTGGTTCTTATCTCATATTGAAACTAAAGATTAGATTCAACTAAATTGTGTTATATGAAATTAAAAATATCAAAATTGAATGAAATGGTGACCTAATAATAATAATAATATATTGTATACATCATTTAATATATTACATAATTTATTGTGCGCATATATTATACACTACATATTATTGATATACTATATAATTTACATGAAAAATATTTATGATTATTAAATAATTCTAAAGAATCGAATATGAGAATCATTTTGAATTAAAAATTTGATTTGATTTTTTTTTTTAATTCAGTTAGATAGGGATATTCAAATACTAAAGCCTACCCTCCAGATTTCATTTTCTTGTTCTATATTATTCGGATTTCATTTTCTTTTTCTATACTCATTTGTTGAAGTTTGACATTTAGGGCGTAACCAAAAAGTTTGGTGAGGGTGAAAGTTAAATTTTTAAAAAATTTAAACATTATAAATTATATATAATTTTTTTTTAGATATTAATTAAAAATTTATATGTAATTTTAGTATTATTAATAGGGATCGAAATTAAATTAATAGAAAATTTTAATACTATAAATTATATATAATTTTTATTAAGATTAATTAAAAATTTACCCATAATTTTAATATTATTAATTATATATAATTTTTTTAAAGCCAATTAAAAATATTTATATATATATATTTAAAAATTTTAAAAGATCAATTAAAAATTTATATATATATAAATATGTATTTAAAAAGTTTGGGGGGATGTTACCCCTAACTCCCTCAAATTTTGCCGCTATTAACATAAGAGATAAAGACATACAATAAGTAATAAGTAAAGTATTCTGAATATATATATTAATTTAATAAAATAAAAACACGTGAAGAAAAAAAAAAGGATATGAATATCTTTTCACTAGATAAAAAAAATATCTTATTTAATATCTTATTTTATGTTTTATATATTTTTTTATATATTATATCATTAATAAAAAATATATTAATTGTTAAAAATATTTTGAAAAAAAATAATGTGGTTGATATAAATATATAGAAGATAGAAGATGAGACAGTAAATAAAATAAAGAATTTAAATTAATAAAAAAATTAAAAAAATTATATTAATCAAAATATTTTATAATAAAATAAATAAAATAATTTCGAATAATATGGATAAGTACTTTCCAGAGAAGGAGTTACTTGTGATTGATATGTGGTATAATTAGCAATTGAAAAGATTGGAATGAATAAAAGTCGTAAGAATGAAAAAGTTGGTTTTGAGGACCACCCAAAAAATAGTGAATGAGAATTTCATTTTAACTTTATCAATTCTTTCCTCACCAAGGATGAATGAATTTAGTTTGGGTCTGAATGCTGTAACAATTTAGTTTGGGTTTAATATATATAATATTTAATATATTTATATATATTAAATATTTTTTACAATATGTTAAATAATCCTCTCAAAAATTGAGTTTATATAAAATTAATTTATCAAAAATAGTCTTATTAATTTTTTTACATCATTATGCTTTTATAGGTCCTAATTAAAAATTTATACATATTAATATATATAATTATTTAATATTTTTAATTGGCACATATATTTTTTATATTCAAAATATAAAAAACTAATATTAAGATTTAATAAAACTTTATTCCATATTTGTTTAAACATGATATACCTTTAAAAAAATTATATATATATAGATATAATATACATATATATAAGTTTCATATTTGATTTTTTTTATTTACTATTATGATGAAAATTTCTTATAATATAATCAAAATTATGAATATAGGACAATTGTGTGCCACAAATATTATGTAACTCAAAGTATTTAAATTATTAGGCTTTTCTTATTAAAAAAATACAAAAAGATTATATTTTAAAAAAATATATATAAACGATAAAGGATATTATATCTTTGCGAAGTGTATGAGAGGAGGAGATCTAATTTGTTTACGTTATTCAATCAATTTAAAATTTTATATAATTTTTAATTTAAAAATATTATCAAATTAATACTTTAATAACTAAATATATATTTCATAATAAATGAGTTGATAAATTAAGACATGAATTGTCAGTAGAATGAGTATCAATAAGTTTGATTCAAAACTGAGCAAAATTGAATTAATAAATTTTTTGGGAAGGAAAATTAAACCAAATTGAATTTGATAAAAAAAATAATTAAATTGAAAAGAACCAATAATTGAAATAATGTTGAAATTTTATTTATATATACACAAAAACATATAACTTTATTATTTTGTTAATATAAATATATAAAATTCAGTCCAATTTGGTGTTGTTATTTTAATTTTTTTTCCAAAAAGTTGAATTGAAAGAAAATAATAGATTTATTTTAAATCCAAAATAGAAAAAAATAAATTGGAAATATTGGAAAAAACATTAATTTGATAATTCTTTTTTATTTTAAATTGGATAGTTCTCACTCAAGTTACATGTTTGGTAATCTTTCAATTAAGAATGTTAGATCACTTAGATTTAAAATAATAATAATAATAATAATAATAAAGGTATAAAAATGGGGTTGAGAGTCGACATCAAGGAGCTTTGGCAAATAAAATGTAGAACTTAAAAAAAAGGCATATATAGCCAAACTCAATCAATAGCATGTGATAGACACCACCCACTAGCAAAGAAAAGAAGGATAAACCTAAGCCAACATAAAAGATAAATGTGCCATTAACATCAAAGCATCTAGTCCCCACCACAACAAACATATATAACATAGACACACGAATATTTATACACATTAAAACTTGTCTTGTTAGGTTAAAAATTAGGGTTAGCTCATCCTTCATTCTTTCATTAGCTCACCCTTCATTTTTTTTTGTCGGTGGGGTTAATTACTTCCTATTATAATAAAGTATCAAGTTTCCTTTACTTATCTTTCCTTAATTTAATAATGTTATTTATTTCTTTAAAATTCGATGAATCGAAATAGCATTATCAGCTCTACAATAAGAGTAATATTCTTGTTTAAATAATTTTTATTAAATTGATAAAATTCATATTATATTAATATACAAAATATTAGGCGTAAGAAAAAACCAACAAAACTGAACCGAATCTAGTTTGATTGGTTCGGTTTGCTAATTTTTTTTTAAATTTCAGTGATTTAGATTTTATTTTATTTTATTCAAAAGAAAATTGAAATATTCGAACCGACCGGTATATATATATTTTTAATAAATTTATATTTATTTTATTTAAAAAACCAAAATTATTGAATCACTGAATCAAAATATATTGGTTTGAGTAGATTCAGTTTAATCTGAAAATTTTTTATTCAATTTGGTTCGGATTGGTTCGATTCAAAATTTAATTTGGTTCAATTTCAAAATTATGATTCGATTTATTTAATTTTTGATAAATTCAATTTGGTTCAAACTTAACCAGTCGATTGCTCACCCGCTCGAATTTTAGATTTTCACTTGTCACATTCTTAAAATTAATTAAAAAATAATCAGACTACGTTTAATTAAAAATCAACATTAATTTTTTATAAGCAATTTAATACTCAACAAGCATAGATATATATAATTTTGTAGCCAGCATCTTTTATTTATTTAACCATTTGATAATCCTGAGCCCCATCTTTCAAGTTTAATTTGTTGTCTACAAATTGTAATTTGCTTGCTTTATTTTTCAACAATATTAATTTAATCAAGAATAAGACAACGTGTCGTCATCAAAATTTGTTTCACATAAATATAGCTGGCTTGTTTGTATATTTTGTTGCGTTCACTACTTCGATATCTCCATATCATTTTTGTTTGGTTGTCAAGAAAGATACCAAGAAATTTTGGTAACTTTTGAATTTTGACAGTTAGATGCTTTTTTCAGCCATTAAGAGGACAAAATAGGGTTTCAATTAGTTGTCCGATCCATTCCACTTTGGCTTTTATTTGAAAGTATATCATTCTCAAGCGATTTATTAATTCACCTTCTATGTTTATTTTTTATTCTTTTCATATATATATAATAGTAAGATGGTGTGCTCTACCCACTTTTACATATTGTATTAATTAAGGTTTGATTGGATATCGAGGAAAAATATTATTTTAAATATACTTGTTAAAGTAAAAAAATTTAATATTGAAAAATAAACAAAAATATCAAAATATAATATAATATTTGAATTTCAACACTTAATAATTTAAATTTTTTTTTTTTATTAAATTCGAGATTTCTCACGATCTTATTTATTTATTTTTAGATATGTTAGAAATATTTTAAAGGGAATAGAATTATCAAAATTCTAACAAGTAACTTTCTGTATTCTTGAGCATAACTTTTCTTATTCCGGACCATATACTGAATCATTGAACTACTAGGCTAATCAAATGACTATTTTGTTTTCTTTATTGGCAACCCTTAATCTAACTAAACCAATTTGATATTGCTTTTCTTTGACAAAAGTTTCCACAATGGATTAAGGAACATTATGTTCCACCGAGGGATGGACTGCTTAAAACCTACAATAAATTTCAGATAAAGAATCATTATTTTAGTAAGATAAAAAAAAAGGGTCAAAATAAAGCTTCAAAAAGAGTGACTTGTTGCAGCACGGAATTATGAGAATCCTTAGTAATTAGGGGATAGTTTTAGAAGTTTATATGGGCGAGGCATTCAAAACCTAATTGATAATGACTGATAGATATTTCATTTTTCTCTGTCCGGATGATGGAGTTTGATAAGATGGGATGCGAAAGGACCCAATTAGCATGCATTAACCAAATATTGAATTTATTTGATGAAAATTCTAGAAATAAAATATTACTTTCATATTTATTCTCACTACTTTTTATTTTTTACGATTCAAATATATCCTTAAAATTAATGAAACTTAACTAACCTTTTCATTTAACCACAACTTCATTTGTATCTCTTCCTGGCTACACGTACATTAAAAAAATAATAAGTAAATTATTATTTAATCCCTTAAATTTGATATAATTATTAAATCATCCCTATTTTGAAAATCAACTAATTAACCTCTATATTTCAATTTTCTCAATAAATTTAGTCATTCCCTTTTTTTTTTTTTTTTCATTAAATTTTAATAAATTTATCAAAAATGCATTATATATATATATAAAGAGAAAAGAGGTCATATTTTTAATTATTTTAATTTTAATTAAATATAAAAATAATTATTTTAATTAAATAAAAAATTAATTAAATAATTAAATAAAAAGTAATTTTATTTATTTTAATTTTAAATTAAAATATACAAAAAAAAATTAAGTATGAATATTTCATACAAAAATTAATATATTCATATATAATTCAATTAAAATAATCACTTTTATTTAATTTATTTTCTTTTTTACATATTTAATTAAAAATAATTATTTATATATATATATATATATATATATATATATATATATATATATATATATATATATATAAAAGTTAATTTTGATAATTTTATAAAAATTTAATGAAAGAATAAAGAAAATAGATAAAATGAATAAATTTATTAACGGAATTAAAGTATAAAATTTAGCTATTTAATTTTTTTTAAAAGTAAGAATAATTTAGTTAATTATATTAAATTTCAGAGATTAAATAATAATTTATTCAATATTTTTTAATTCACATGAAGTCTAGGGACACACCCAACGAACCTATCATTTAATGAAAAGATGAGTTTAATTAACGTTAACCGTTAAAAATAAAAAAAAATAATTTACTCTTCAAAATAAATATAAAAATTATATTTAAACCTAATCTCAAAATTTTAACATATGTTCTCAGTACGTATCAAACTTTATATTTATGTCTATTATATTTATTTGGTGTAAAAATATCAATAATTTCGTTACATATAATTTTCATATCATAAGTGGTGTATGCACCTAGAAGCTGGAGTCTCCAAGTCTAATATGTATTTGATTGGTGTCTTTGTTTCCTTCTAGAGTGCATAGAGTATCATTGAGTTTGAGTTTTTCTAATTATTATCATAATGTAAAGTTTTTATTAATTTAATAAAAATTATCCATAAAATTTCATTTAATATCCATTCAATATGTATCTTTTGATAATAGAGAAAATTTTATTAAGCCTTTTAAATTATAACTCGGGTTTTAGAAATTATGAGCTATATAAAAGATTGATTTGTATTTAAAATTCTAATAATTTTTTCATTTTAAGAATTTTTAACACAATTATTTAATTTAAATTAATGAGTGAAGTCTAAAAACAATTTCTTTTTCTTACATACTCTCTTTAGCATGAAAGCCACTAGGCATAAATCACATATTTTTTATAAAAAAAATAATTATTAAAAAGTAATTTAAATTCAAATTCTAAATCATTTGATTGGAAAGAGACTTCAATCTTGTTAAGAAACATCTAAATATTAAAGTAAATAAGTGGATAATTATATACATTAATTTATATTATATATAAAAATCTCTTAAAAAAGTAAAACTTTTAAATTAATGATTAATTATATGATTTTTAATCTAAAAGACAGAAATATTATTTTAATATTAAATTGATTAGTTTAATATACTTTTAATTAAAGTTATTGTTTTATTATCACTTAAATCTTAAATTAAGAAAAATCTTCATACAAATAGAACTTGGTAATTCTAATTATATAAGAATTTTCATTTCAATAATTATTATAATAAATAATTGCACATAAATATATATTCATGAGACCATTATTTTTCTCATCGTTAATAAACAATATCAATCTCTCATATTTATTTAAAGAATTAATTAATTTCTCATATAGATTTTTAATTACTTAATTTTATATTTATACATTTATTTATATAAATTAATTATTCTAATTTATTAACGTTTAGTTATTTTTTTTACATGATAATATATTTTTATATTTATGTATGATATATTAAATTTATTTGCATTTCAATAATTTTTCTATTTTTTTAGGCAAATAGTAATTTATAATTTATTACCATTAATATTTTTATATATTAATTATAACTTAATTTTATATTTATATATTTATTTATATAAATAACTTCTTTCAAGCAAGATGTGATTAATATCATATCGAATTCTGTGTATCTAATTTTCGGTCCACACTATTTATAAGTCATATTCAATATTTTTAAAATCAGACCGATTAAAAAACCGTTAAAAATAAAGAGTTAGAGAATTAGAGATTCGATCAAAATCGAATCAATTAAACTAAAAAAATTGATATATATATATATATATATATATATATATATATATATATATATATATATATATAATGAAAATAAATATAATTGATATTTATTATTTTTGATTAAAAATTAAAAAAAAGAAAAAAAATTATGATCCAGTCTAACCCAAAAAATCAATCCGATTTAATTGGTTTATAGATTTTTTAATCGATTTTTGGAGGATAATTTTTTGAATCTGACCGGACTAATTTTTGATTCGATTTTCAATTTTAACAATAATGATAATATCATATATTTTTTAAAATATTTTTATAATTATTAATTTATAATAAATATATAATACATAAAATAAAATACGAGATAAGAAATAAATATTCATGAAAACAAAGGAACGGAACTGAATTAATACTAATAAGGTTCACATTTTTTTAGTTTTATTTATTGTGTAAGAGATGTCCGTACTGGCTAAGAGGCTGACCGATCTCTTCTCCAAGTCTGACCTGAATTACGGGCTCAAAATAGACAGCAAAAGAAAAGAAACATGTATAGTCCCGGCCTGCTGATTGGTCCATCCCACTTAATTAGGCACCAGCCACCGAATAGCTATTTCTTCGCAATAAGCCATCCAATTCACATGGAAGAGGCATTGATTCTCGAAAGTGCTCTTTCTCCAGCCGACGGGTCAGGTTGGACTAGGATCTTGTCTATTTCATTTTCCTCTTTCTTTTTAGGTGTTAATGTTAGGTTGTAATTCCTCTTTCTTTTTTCTTCTTTACATCTGAGATCGACCTCAACAGAGAGGTAAGATTCTCTTGGAAAATTACTCTACTTAAAAGGATGGGATCTTTTTTGCTCCCTCTAATCGATAAGCGTACGAGGGATGAAAGAAAGAAGACCGAAAGGGAGAGGGATGAATAGCCCTTCGATGAGAGTACAGAGGTTGCTTTAATAGTATAGATATTGTGTGTTACTGTTATTGAGTTTTATTCTATAGGTTATCAATATCAACAAGTAATATTTGAAGGTGATGCTAAAATTATTATTGACTCGGTAAATTATATGAATTGTAATCGTCGGTAATTTTTGGTGATATGCTTTATTTGAGAGGGAAGTTTAATCCTTGCCAATTTGTCTTTGTTCTTAGGAAAGTTAATTGGGCAGTTCATCTCGTAGCTAGGAAGGCCCTATTTGATGATTATTTAATTAATAATCCTTTTAAGTCTCAAGAATTGGCTCCAAAGTATGATTGTTGTTAGAGCTAATTCTCAATTTGTAATTGTTTTTATTTAATAAAGGTTTTCTATTTTTGGAAGAAAAAAATATAGGACAATAAGAATTAAAAAAAATAATAATAACTCATATGTGGTGTGATCAATTAATAGGTTTGAGTAGATTGAAAATAACATTAAAAAATTTATAATTAGGTTTTATAATATTTAAAAAAAAAAAAAAAAACTTCTCATTTGTAAAATTTTTTATTTATACAAATTACTTTTCAAATTGAACAACAAATAAAAATTAAACTAAATTTGGAGAGAGAGGTTTAATTTACTATTTGCAAAAGTTGACCTATAAGCTATTTCATTTGGGCTATTTAATTGTTGAAATCATTTTGGGCTATTTAGCCCATAGTATAGTTTGTAATGGATTTGAAGCTTGAACTGGAAAAACCGAAACTATTGTCAATAAATTATTGAGATTTTTTTAAAAACACGAAAAAAATAAAATAAAAAATTATTTTTATTGTTAATTTTTTTTTCAAGAATGTTATATATTTAAAAATATTTTTTTAAAAATATATATATCTAAAATATTTTTTTAAAAATACGACATATTAAAAATATATTACACATATATTAAATATATACCAAAAAAATAATAAAAAAAAACCATAAAATTGAAAAAAAAAAAAAAAAGTCAACAAACAATATACTTGTAATATTCCCTAAATTATTTTTACATGTTTCACATGCTGCTTAAGAGACATGAGGCCCACTGATTATTAGAAAGCATAAACAGTGCGGGACTCATTTTCTACCTCCATTTTCTTTTCTTGAGAATAAAGGTTGGTTTCGTTCATGAAATAGAAAAGGTAAAAAATCCAAACAAATCCTTAAGAGCAGAGAGAGTTGAGAGAACCAGATCTGAGTCGTCCCTTGTTGAGAAGGGAAATCAATATAAATGCTAGCTTTGATTTTGTAGAAAACGCTTTGATTTCAAAGATTGAAAAAAGAAAAAAGCAGTGGCCAAGCTTTGAAGGTTTGATGCTTATTACTTGCAGGCCTAAAAAGATGAAGCTGAATGGACCAATATTTGTGATCCTGCATCAATGTCCTTAAATCAAACATTAATCTTATGTGCCTTGAAACATGAAAATAATTAAATGTAATTTACTTAAACTGCTCTCAATTCCAATTTTTTAATATATATATATGCTCATGAAACACATATCAATTAATGTCGTTACCAGGTGTTTGGAATTGAAAGTGTTAGTAATAACATTAATAGTCTGTTCTGATAACAAAAATTTAAATTATAAATTTAAATTTAAATTAAATTTTTTATTTAAATTATTAAAATTAAATTAATTTAAATTAATTTTTAGTGAAATATAACTTATCAAAATTTTAATATTTTTTTTTTATTTAATTATTTTTAATTATTTTAAATTTATTATCTTTATTTTTAATTTAAAATTTTCAAATTATTTATATTCACCAAATAAATTTTTTTATTAATTTTAGATTTTAAATTATAAATTTAAAGTATATTTTTTATTAATTTTAAATTTTAAATTATAAATTTAAAATATGAGATTTGAAATGAAATTTCTAAATTTAAAGTTAAATCCACATGCAAACACAGTATAAAGTAAAAGTTAAAAAGAAGAGCGTTAAATATTAAGGTGATGTGATCAAGAAGTTAATCAAACAGTAGCATTATCTTCCGATGGAGGATCCGAATTGAGATCCAAAACCGTATTCTCATCCGCACAATTTTCTTCCTTGTTGTCTGATTGATTATCGCCGGTAACTCCGTCGAAATCCTCTTTTTCAAACGACGGTTTCCATCTCTTTCCGTCATTCTTTTCGAAGTACTTAACCGCTACGTGTATCCTCCTCAATATCGCGTAGAACTCTTCTACTTCCTCCTCGGTAACCGCCGTCTCTCCTCCGTCAATTACTTCCTTTTCCTTGGATCTCTTCCTTGGGTCTCCCTCTTCTCCGCGCTTTCTCTTCTCCGCCTCCATTAGATTTGAAAACGCCGGCGTATTACTGACGAGAAATAGAGAGAGATTTTGGTATTATGAAAATTGTACGAGTTTTTGCTCTGTGCATTGTTATCGGGTGGTATAGTGGTTGTTGTGGAGGTGATGGTGGAGGATCTGATTTTATTCAATGGGTGGGTGGACATTGGTGATGTATAAAGTGATGGCAGTGTGAGTGAGAATACTCCGTCACAGTAATGGCGACAGAATGACGTTGGAAACGTGGAGCAGCCCCTTGGAAATGCAAAGACTTTTGGGAGTCTTTTTAGCCTACGTATGGGCATCCATAATAAATTATAGTCATATTATTATTACATATTTTTTTATTATACATCCTCAATTAATTAATTATACTCTCTCACTTAATTAATTATACTCTAAAAATTACATAGGAAAAAAATATTCTCATTTTTTTTTTCTTCTATTCGAAATTATAATTTATTTTTTTTTAAATAATGAATATATTAATTTATTAATTTATCTTTATTTAATATTTCATTATATTATATTTTTATCAATAAATAATTAATTAATTTTATTGAATTAAATAAAACATACATGTTAAAAATATAAATTTTTTTCAAGAAATATTGCATATTAATTTTAGTAAAACATTCAATTTATTAATTTATTAATTTTATTAGACTTTTCAAAATATAAAAATTTAAATGGGACTTTGAAATTTGAAAATTAAAATTTTATAAATGACTAATTTAGCATTAAATGAAATTTTATTAGTAATGAAAAATTTTATTGATTTGTAAAATTAATATTAAAAAATTAAGTAATAATTATTTTAAAAATAAATATAAATGAAGGCCTATCTTTTTCTGGACGAAGAGAGTAATAATATATAGTGGACAATATTATTTTAATTATTCACAATATATATTTCATACTAAATATTGTTTTTATTTTTATTTTTTTATTTATCAAATTAACTATTAATTTTTGAATATTTTAATTCACAATTATTAAATATTAATAGTAGAGAAAATATATATATAAGAGTTTTTTTATATAAAATGAAATAAAATATATGTGAAATTTTTTGTGTGCGAAATAAGAGGAAATATTCAAATTTTTTAAAAAAATTTGAGAGATTGAGAAGATAGGTACGGAATAAGATAGTGTGAATTTAGATAATTTGACAACTATATATAAAGTAAATTTTAAAAATTAAAAAAAAAAATAAAAATACAAATTTTATAAATAAATAAATAAATGAAACATTGGCATACAACGGTTGAAAATTAAAAAAGAATGTTACATTAATTTTAGCTTCTGAAAAGTTCAAATAAAAAAAGCAATGCTGGCTCACAATTAAGCATTTTAATTTTTTTAGGGAGTGAATAAATACATTCCAAATATGTTAAATACATTCCATCCTACTTTTATTGGATGATGAAATAACTTTATTGTCCACATAATAATTTTTGGTAAAAAAAATGTAACCATCAATCGTTAAGTGTCAAAAATACCCTTATATAGCATCAAATCTAGAAAAATAAAAACTCCAATCCTTTTTTAACAAGAAATCAAGATTTTATAGAAAACCTAAACATCACTTTTTTTTTTTTTTAATGAAAAGCAACAATTCATTAATCAGGAACAGAAGGATCCAAGTCATTCTTTATACAAGCCAATAGTTCTAAAGGGAACTCAGATAACCATACCACAGTTTATCGAGGCCTAGTAGACCAATGAGCAAGAAAATGGGCAGCACAATTTGCTACACTTTTAACATGAGCCCAAGAACACTCAGAGAAAACAAGACTAAACTCCCTAATATCACCCAACAATTGCCCCAAACCAGATAGATGTGTTGCACCAGATTGCAGCTTTTGTACGAGAGAGAGAGTATCAGATTCAACTATTAAAGCAGACAAGCCAAGTCCCTCGCTAATTCCAAACCACCCTTAATAGCCAAAGCTTCGGCGACTTCTACCTCACTAATATGTTGTAAAAATCTTGTTGAACATGCCAACATATTACCATCAGCTCCTCGGATCACAACCCTCATACCATATCCTACCCCTGCAACAACACCAGTATCCACATTCACCTTAAACACACAAGACGGTGGAGGATTCCAGTGGTGGTGCATCCGTTCTTGGTTAGACAACTCCGGTAAGCGAAGGCTTCGATGTTCATCCAACAGGGCACTACCCTTTCGTATAACAACATCCAGAGATGAGAATTCCTGCCTAAATAAATGGGCATTACTCTCATTCCAAACCGCCCAACAGAACATTAAAAAGAGAGCAAAATCATCAATAGAGAAATTTGTGGCCATATGTTCAAACTAGCTAAGCACCGAAGATAAAGAAAGCAAGCAAACATTGATAAACTGAGTTTGACCCCAAAAATCCTTTCCCCAAGAGCAATCCTTTAAAGCATGCAAACAATTTTCACCCATACCACAAAATGCACACAAAGGACTAATAGCTGCAACCCGAATTCTCATACCCTCACAGCAAAGTAGAATATCCTTACAAGTACGCCATGAGAAAATTCAAACTTTCGGAGGAATATCAATATGCCAAAGTTTGTTCCAAAAACTTTTGGAAAGCCTAGAAGAAGATGATATGGAAAGAGGATCAAAGTAAATATTAGCAACAATTTGGTAACCTGTGCGTACAGTATAAAAGCCATTCTTGCTATAATGTCAGCACAATTAATTTGTTGGTCTTCTGTGCTATGGAATGGAGCTAAAACTGCTCCTTTTAATCCGTCTCGAGGTATAAGGCAGGGGATCCTCTTTCCCCTTATCTGTTTGTTTTGTGCATCGAGATGCTAGGACATGGTATTCAAGCAGCTGTGAATAAGAGTAAATGGAAGCCAATCAAGCTTACAAAGCACTGTCCTCCATTTACACCTCTCTTTTTTGCAGATGATCTTTTGCTCTTTGCAGAGGTTGGACTTGACCAAGTTCAAGTAGTTAAAGATGTTCTTGATGAATTTTGTTGCAGTTCCGGTCAAGTGGTGAGTGGGTCTAAAACAAAAATCTTCTGCTCAAAAATTTTTTCTAGTGGGATGGATAGAAACATCAATTTGGGTTTTGGGTTTGAGCTGACTGGAAATCCGGGAAAGTACCTCGATATGTCTCTCATTCATGAAAGAATCATTGCTAAAACTTAAGGGTTCCTTGTGGAGAGAATTAAAAAGAAGTTGAGTGGATGGAAAGCTAGCAATCTTTTTATGGCAGCAAGAGTTACTCTTTCACAATCTGTTCTAAATGTCATTCTTGCCTATGCAATGCAATCAACCAAAATTCTAGTGATTATTTGTTAAGACATTGAGAAGCTCACCAGGCAATTTGTGTGGGGTAATATTAATAGTAGCAATAAACCTCATCTTGTGGCATGGGATAAAGTATGCTTTCTAAAAGAGGCTTCGGTCTATAGGGCAGTTTAATGAAGCTTGGTTGGGATCTTTTTTTGAATTCCAATGCTCTATGGGTTACTATCATGAAAGGAAAATATATGGAGGAACAACATTTTAGTGTTGATGGAGGAAATAGGAAAAGAGTTTTTGGTTTATGGAGAAGCTTATGTAATGTATGGAGTAAATTGCGGAAAGTATCAAGTGAATTATTGGGGATGGCCATCTTATTAGATTCTGGGAGGACTGGTGGATTGGCGTGGAAGGCTCGCTTATTGATCACCCGAATTGTCATATTCCATTGGAGGAAAAATCTTAGCCTTTAGTTGCTTATGTGAAGGAATAAGGAGGATGGAATTTGGACATTCAATAGCATCGTTTGGACCATGATACCTTTCTTAGATTGATGAGTATGAATAGTCCTTTTATTGGGAGAAGCTCGAACTATTGCATATAGGCCCTCAATTCTAATGGCATGTTTAATGTTAAGAGTGCCTATTGTTTGCTTAGAGACTATGGTGATAATCTTGATTCTGGGGTATGAAAGAAAGTTAGATAATGGAAAGGGCATTAACGCATCAAAAACTCCCTTTGGCTCATGGCGAATGACAAATTGCTTACTAATGTGTTGAGAAAAATTAGGAAAATAGTAGATGATGATACTTGTGTGGGTTGTGGATGTTCTAGTGAATCCTTAATTCATGTTATGCGGGAGATAAAACGAATGTAGCGGGAACTGCTAAGTCATCAAGAGCAAAATTATTTTTTTAATCTAAATTTGAAGGACTGGATGATATGGAATATGAGTCATATCTCAAGAACGGTACATGGAGTTCAATGGTAGGTTTTCTTTGGGATAACTTGTTGGTTGGCATGGAAGAACAGAAACAAGCTTGTTTTTGAAGGTATTCCAAACCAACTATTGGTAGGAACTGTCTTGAAAGTGGTAAGGGGGTTTCATTGAAGCATTTTTCAGCCCATTCCAAATGTTTTAATCAGACAATGGCGTAGGTTCAAGTTTTTTGGTCCAACCCTTCTCCTTCAGTTATAAAGCTTAATACTGATGGGGCATTTAAAGCAAGAGAAGGCAGTGCGGGAGTATGGGGAGTGTTTAGAGATCACCAAGGTAGATGGATTAGTAGATTTGTCCATAACTTAGTAAATATTCAACAGTTGAAGTGAAATTGTGGAGCGTTTAGTTTGGTCTACAAATAGCATAGCATAAAGGCTTTAGGAAGCTTCTTGTGGAAGTTGATGCAAGTATTCCTTTTATTTTAATATATATAGGTACTAATTCTAGTCCTCATCCGACTCTTATAAATGGCATTAATTTATTTTTGAATAGAGATTGGGATGTGAATATAGTTAAAGTGTATAAGGAAGGAAATTTTGTTGATGATTTTATGGCCAATTTAGCTACAGATAATGAGTTTGGTTTAAGAGAAATTGAGTTTTCTAATTATGGAGTGATGCATCTTTGATAACTTGATACTCTAGGAATGGGTTGTAATAGTTTTTATCATAGGTTGTAACCTATGGTTGTTTGGTTTGGGCTATTAGCCCCTTTTTATCATAAAAAAAGAATAGTTGTTGCATCCGACAAAATAAATACTTGGCGCACTGAATTCATTTTCTATGAATTTGTATCCTTAACTATTAAACAAATGACATATGCCTCCAACCCCAGCATAGATGGACTAGAATTTAGACTAAAAGTTGGAAGAACGGGCAACCACTTATCTTACTAAACTTGAACATGTCTACCATTACCAATTACCCACCGTAAACCCTTCTACAACAAGCATTGTACCCCACATAAACTTCTCCAAAAGTAACTTGGCTGATACCCCACTGTAGCTTGTTAAAAACTACAACGAGGATGATATTTAGCCTTTAGAATCCTTGCAACCAGATATTCAAAATTAGTAATCAACCGCTAACCTTGTTTCGCAAGGAGAGCCACATTAAAGACCTAGAAGTCCTGAAAGCCCGTCCCTCCCATTTCTTTTATCTTACATAGTTTATTCCAACTAGTCCAGTAAATATCTCTTTCATGAACACTACGACCCCACCAAAATTTACAAATAATCGAGCGGAGGTCATCACATAGAGTTTGTAGTAAATGAAAAACATACATTGTATAAGTAGGAATACTTTGGATTACGGAATTGATTAAAACATCCTTAGCAGCCTTGAGTAATAGTTTCTCTTTCAACCAGACAGTCTTTTCCACACTCGGTCTTTTATGGAAGCAAACATAGTCTTTTTAAATTTATCAAACAAGATCGGTAGTCCCAAATAGTGCTCCTGTTGATCAACCTCTTGGACCTCTAAAATATTCTTAGCTATAACTTGATCAGCCTCCAATGTATTCCAACTACAAGATAGCTTAGATTTGTCAAAATTGACCTTTTGTTTTGAGGCTTTTTTTATACTTCTTTAGTACCCATTTGGGAAATTGACATTTTTGAGCTGAAATTCGAGCAAAAATAACATAATCGTCAACAAAAAGCAAATGAAAAACTAAAGGTGCTTGTCAACATACCCGTATACTATGCAAGGAGCAATCATTATATTCCATTTTTTCTTCTTAATTAAACTTTGATACCTTACTCTTGTTTCAATAGAAAAAAAATGGATGAAGATGATGAATTTGTAAAATATAATCATTGTAAATATAAAAAATATATAAAAGTAATTAATTATAGATGGTCCATGTGATTGGTGATAGTGATTATTACTAATCAATGAAATAATAAATGTGTTCTTAGTATTTATTTATTTTCAGTAAATATTTTCTTGTGTTATGTTATTTAGAGCATTGAAGAAAATTAATCAATAGAAAATATTTTCCCGATAAATATATAAATACATATATGTTAATTATTGTTAGTTATCATTGTCATTCCTAGTGTCCATCTTCACTAGAAAAAAATATTAGATGAATCTAGTTCACCACTAGCCATTGACAACCAGCAATGATCATATTTTATTATTTTTATAATTTTTTAAATTCAATAAATATAAATAATTATAGATCAAAATATTTTTATAAATTTAAAATTTTAATATTCTTAAATTGAATTTTGATATTGTAACTAAATAATAAAAAATATTTTTTTTGAAAAATATTTTTCAAGAAAGTGTTTTCCAATTGATAAATGAGTTATTTATTTATTACTAAAAAATTATTTTTTATTGACCATTTTTGTAAACAATCCAAATACCAAAAATATATAAAAATATTTTTCATAAAATAAACGAGCCTAATATTAATTTAAAAAGTAAAAAAAAAAAATTGCTTTAAAAACTATCATTGAAATGTAAATTTATTTTGTTTGTTGATCAAAGTTTTCTTTATTGCCTATTCCTATTATTAAATTCAATACAAATAATATAAAATAAAAATTAGAAAAATATGTAATTTATCATTTACAATAGCTATATGCCATTATTATTATTATTTATAAAATTAAAATTAAAATATTTATGAATAATTATAAAATAAAACTATTAAATTAAAGATTTAATGAGATTTATCGTTTCGTAAGATGGTAGTAAAAAATTTAAAATAATGAAATTGAGTAATTTGAAATAATGAAACTCAGCAACAAATTAATGAATTCCAAGGTTATCAACAAAGAGTTTATACGGCTCTCAGAATTTCCAGCTCGTCTGAAAACTTTAGTTGGATGTAATTTCCACTTCTTAATCAATGATGCTTTTTCCTAATATATATATATTGTAATATTACAGTTAAAAAAAATCATTGATTGTGGCATTGAAATTAATGACTTTCAGATTAAAAAAAATATAATAATAAGAAAAAAATGATTGGAATAATTATAACAGTACCGTTAATCATAAAAACCTTTCTTGTTGCATTGCTGTGTCTTGAATGTTAAGTTATAAAATTTAATTGTTGTTAAAATATTGAGGATTGAGAAATTATTAAATATTTAAATAAATATTAATTTTTAATTATTTTTTTAAATTGATAAAATTTAATAATAAATAGAAATTATGATTGAATTAGAGTTTTTGTGAATTAAGTTTTTAAATTCTGACCCTATGATAGTATAGTCCTACCTGAGTTAGGCCCATCTATAAATTTGATGGATTATGGAGGAAGTTTTTATTTGGGCTGCTGGAGCTTGCAAACATGGAAGGTTCTATATAACGAGCCCGTGACATAAATAATAAGGAATATTACATAAATATGTTAATTTTTAATTTTTTTTATTATTATTATTTTTTGGTATATATATGATATATGTTTAATATATAAATAGTATATCTTTGATATATGTTTGGTATATATTTGGTATATATCGTATTTTTGAAAAAATATTTTTAAATATATAGTATTTTTGAAAAAATATTTTTAAATATGTAGTATTTTTGAAAATTTTTTTTCTAATAGTAAAAATGAAATAATTTTTATTTTTTTTAATATTTTTGAAAAAATCTCTAAATAATAGTAAAATATACAAAATATTATTTTTTTATAAAGCCTTAGACTATGTCATAATTCTGAGAGTTAATGCAATAAAACAACCTGGATAATAAAATTAATATCTATTCTCCTTCTCCGATATTTAAAAAAAAAATAGTCAAACAAAATTATTTTACTTCTCATCAGCATTACAATAAATATTGAGTTTAACATAATTTAGTACTTGATATAAGACTGATAACAGTAAATACATATTTTTTAATAACATTAATAGTGTTATCCAATATTAGTATTATTAAATGTGTATAATTACTCCCTTTATTTTTTTTTATTTATTCTTTAAAATTTTACATATATATTAATACATTTATTAATTAGATTCAAAATAATTTATTTAATTTTATATCTTTAATCTTATCTTAAATTAAGTTATTATATTTTAATTAAATACTATAAGAATAAAATAGGAAAAAATTAATAATATTGTTTTGAAAATTTAAAATGATAATTAAAAATATAAATAAATAAATTTCTAAAACGACAGAGAAAAAAAACGGAAGGAATATATTTTTAAAGTCTTCTGATCGTAAAAATTTTATATATTAAATGGTATTATTATTAATTATTATTAAGTTATTATTTTTTAACACCATATAATTCTTAGAAATCACAATGAATTGAATTTTTAAAAAATGAAATTATCTGCCTTGCTACGAGTCTGACAATGAGTTAGGGTGAGGATATCTATTTTTATTTTTTTATTATATTATTTATTTATATGTATTTCCATGTATTTATACATATAGTTTATATCTAAATATAAAAAATAATTAAAAATTAAAAATATTTAAAAATTAGCAATATATGTAATATATAATCGAGTTAGATTATATTATTATTCAAACTCGATTAAAAATAATTAAAATTTAAATTGAAAAATTTATTTCACCTCGATTATTAAATGGGATAATTAGACAAAGTCAAATATCTTACAGGACAAATAAGGTTATCATCTCTAACTACCTTTGTTAAAAGGGGCATTTTCTGTAATATTAAACAAATTCAATTCTTGAAATTAAACGTCTTTGTATTCATAACATTAGGGGGCCCTTACATTTTTAAAATTAAATATATATATATATATATATATATTGCAAATTTTTTATTCCCAGCACGGCCCCTCTTAAAAATTTAAAATTGAACGTGCCCCTTATTTTTCTTGGATGCTGCTTGCCCATTTGCGTTAACCTGTGAGTGGAGATCCATGTACTGAGTAAACGAAGCCAATGGGGATAAAATCAAGCCATTTACTGAATAGCACAAGCCATTGACAAGATAATACAAAGAAAACGTTTCCTACTTGATGCTGCATGTCGATTTGGGTATTTTTATATTCCTCTTCTTTTTTATATTAATTTTGTTTCATTTGTGTCTGATTTTGAATTGGGTATGTCTTAAATATTTGACACAGTGAAGGAAAATAATATTTTTCAGATAATAAGATCAAAATTATCAATTTAATGATGGGAATTTTGAATTTGATCCACATAACCTGAAATCCTTAATAATACTACACTCTCTTCAAAGAGAACAAAAAAAAATTTGCAGAAATTAGATATTTTCGATTTTGGAGGGATTGTGATAGGGACTTGGTTCTCAGAATTTTAGAATTAGTTTTGCCAATTGGAGGAGGCAAATCTCTTTGAAATAATTTTTGAAGATTGAAAAAGATGATTTTATTGATCATAGTCTTCCTTCTTATATAGAAAGCTTGACTTACATAAACATTATTCTGCACTACAAAATAGCAACAAATAATTTTAAAATGGTAACTATTGGTCCTATCTTTTAGCAACAGAAGATAGCTAAAGAATAGGACATTTACTTGAGACTAGCAAATATATTAAAATGGTAAAATAATAAAATAACAGAGAAATAAAATGTCAGTGACTTATTCTTCGTGGCCCTTCTTTCCTGCATGCAACTAATATGAAAATGGGACACACATCAATGCTTCCCTCTCAGAGAGCCTTGTCCTTAAGGCTTAAATTTGGATAGTCTCTTCTAAGGGTCCAATGCTCCACCCATGTAGCATCTTGAGCATGCAACCCCTCCCATTGAACCATCACTTCATGAATTACTCTTTTGCCTTTTTTCTTGAAACGATGGTCCAGGATTCTACTTGGTGTGAGCTTCAACTCTCCTACTGTAGAAACATCGGGCAGCTTTGCTAGTCTAACATCATCGTGGCCCAGCTGTGGTTTGAGCAAAGAAACATGAAAAATGGGGTGGATTTTTGAGTGAGCTGGTAACTCCAACTTGTAGGCAACTTTTCCCATCCTTTCAAGGACGACAAATGGACCATAAAACCTGGGGGACAACTTAGCAACTTTTCGGAGTTGAACACTGGTTTGTTTGTAAGGTTGAAGTCGAAGGAAGACTTTATCTCCTATTTGAAATTCTCGATCAGTCCTATATTGATCTGTAAGTTTCTTCATTCTGTTTTAAGAAGCCACTAAATTTTCTTTTAATGTTTTAAGAACTTCATCTCTGGTGCTAAGATGACAGTCCACATCTTCTTCAAAACTAAAGCCCCTTATATAAGACATAAGCTTTGGAGGATCCATGCCATATAGGACACGAAAAGGAGAATATTTGGAGGATGAATTGATATTTGTATTATGCCAATATTCAGCAAAAGGAAGCCATTTTTCCCAGGTGGAGGAGTGTTGTCCAGCAATGCATCGTAAGTAATTCTCCAAGCATCTATTGATCACATCACTTTGGCCATCAGTTTGAGGATGATAGGCTGTTGATAGGCGTAAGTGAACTCCTTGTAAGCTGAACATTTCTTTCCAAAATCTGCTTAAGAAAATTTTATCTCTGTCAGTCACAATGGATTTTGGCATTCCATGCAACTTGAAGACAAAGTGGGTGAACGCTTGAGCAACTTGCAGTGCTGTGAATGGATGCTTTAATGGAATAAAATGGGCATATTTGGAGAGCCTATCTACTACCACCATTATCACATCTTTCCCATTAGACTTCAGCAGCCCCTCTATGAAATCCATAGAGATGTCTTCCCATATCTTGGTAGGAATTGGCAAGGGTTGGAGTAAACCAGGTGACTTTATATTTTCATATTTCATCTGTTGACAAATCTGACATTCCCGGATATGCTTCCTCACATCTCCTTTAATCCCATTGGTCCCCCATGCAAGGCTTCTAGAATCTGTCACGACCCGCTCTCGCGAGCCGCGACGGTCCTAGGGCACGGGAAATGCCAATGGCGACCGGCATCCGTAGAACCCAATATCAGACATATCAATCCTATTAATACAATGTATACATGTATACAATCTCTATTCATTCATTATCAATCACAACCTGTCATACATTCTCAATCGACTGTATTAACAATACCCACAGGATCATATCAATCATCACATATATTTTTCCATATGATAGTATCATCATTTGGATATATGTTCATTTCCTAACTAACCCATACATACCCATGGAGCAGCTAGATTATGAACACCAAAATATAATTGCTATACAAAATAAGTATCTGGAAAATACATCAGATATCTGTTGCAAAATCCTCAGAGAAACGGAAGTCTGGATTCTGCAACTCTTATCCTCTCATGAAAGGGGTAAACAATGAGCAGTGAGTATAGATGATACTCAGTGAATTCACATGCATCGCAATAAACAGTTTGAGTCATATCAATAAGGATATCAATCAAATAAAATCAAGAACTAAATAATATCAAGTTCATAAAGTATCATCAATAAGATACAACAATATCATATAATATGGTTTCACATGTGTGAAATGACAGATAGTGGGATGGACTGTAGGAAAAAAAAATCATACAGTCTCCAGTCAAATACGTTGGACTATGTAGGTCCTAATCATCCATATCAGGGAACAATATAAACATAAGGCGGATCAGACCTTATGACCGGGACCAAAACCCTTCCCAGCTAGGGTACAATATACAATGTGCACAAGGTCGACAGTATTTCCCCACTCTCCTGTCGAATCAGAAGTTCTGTCACAATCACAACAGGGTCAATAACAAGGGATACCATTAGCAACAATGACGTCCAGATTCAATCAATCATTTCGGTTTCCAATCAATTCAATATTCAATATCAATGATGGTCATCCATATACAATATCCAATATCCAATCAAAGTTCGATATTTAGTATATTTCAAAAGCAAAACAAGGTTTGGTGTTTTAGAATGTTCGGTATCAATGAAATAGATATATAACAATATATATATATATATGTTCGATAAGAGAATAAGGTTATACATATTCAAAGGAAAATCAAAATGAAAGGTTCGGCCCATTGGGGTTCTTCCCAA
>CANXYC010073916.1:0-19462 GCA_948193065.1 Aleurites moluccanus | reverse complement strand
AAATGGATTTGTTTCCATCATTTAACCATTAATTCATATCATACACATCAAATACAACTCATTTGAACCAAAAGATTCATCAAAATCATACTTTGATTCATATTTCTTCCTATTAGGGTTTCATTCCAACTTTTGATTTTTCTTCTAACCAAAACATATTTTGGATACTAAATATCATCAAAGAACATCTTATAAACATAATTAAACCAAAATAATGGTAAAATCAATCACTTACCAAAAGTTCTTCAAAAACTTCAAAGCTTTGATTCTTTGCTTTTTCTTGTTTTTCCTTAGAATCTAAAGCTATATTTGTGTTTAGGATGATGGAATTAGTATGTTTCTATCAAAAAATGGAAGAAAACAACAAGCTTTGGTGTTCCATCAAAGTGGCCAAAACTTAGCAATGGAGGAGAGAGAAAAATTTGAATGGGAAATGACTAAGGAAGAAGATGAAGGTGGGAAAAATCCAATAAATATCAAAAGCATGATCAAATACATTAGGCTTATGATAGAAATGGTGAAACCTAGCCATCTAACCATCCATTTCTTCATCATTTCATCCAATGGTTAGATTTAGATGAGCCTAAAATGATACCATAAGCTTGCATACACCATATATGTCCATATCTCAAAGGAAAATACTAAATTGCCTTTAGGTTCAGATTTGATCCTTATCCGAGCAGCTTTGCCCGGACTTATCTTCTACCGTGTTTAATTCTCCAACAAATCTTCAAATAAATATAACATCATCATTTTCATGTCCTAATATTCTTTTCTACCTTCAAATATCATTTTAATTTCCATAAAACTCGAAGGGGTGTGAAATGACAATTTTGCCCCCTAGTTCACCAAAAACTCAATTTTTCCCGATTCCTTACTAACAACCATTAAACCACTTTTACATGTATAATACTTCCTAAAACATGCATATACATTCAGTTTAAACATAAGCATGCAGTAATATATAACTTTCAAACAAAAGACAAATCTCCTATGTTTGCCCTTTATAATCCAGGTTCTAAAGTTTAACTGAAGTGTTACATCCTCCTTACAGAATGGTACCTACATAATTGAAGGAGTTAAAGGTGAAATTGCAAGAATTATAGATAAGGGATTTATCAGACCAATTAGTTCTCCTTGGGGTGCTCCAGTGTTATTTGTTAAAAAGAAGGATGGCTAGTTGCGGATGTGCATCGATCATTGACAGTTGAATAAAGTGACTGTTAAAAACAAGTATCCTCTGCCACAGATTTATGATTTGTTTGATCAGTTGTAGGGTGCTAGTCACTTCTCAAAAATTGATTTAAGATCTGGGTATCATAAGTTGCGGATTAAGAAGAAAGATGTACCTAAGACAGCTTTCAGAACTTGGTATGGACACTATGAATTCTTGGTGTTTCCTTTTGGATTAACTAATGCCCCAGTAGCATTTATAGATTTGATGAACCGGGTCTTAAAACCTTATTTGGATAAGTTTTTCATTATGTTTATTGATGACATACTTATCTATTCTAAGAGTGAAGAGGAACATACATGTCTCGTCCTGATTTTGAGTCGCAACGATCTTAGGATGTAGGAGATGCCAGAGGCGACTGGCACCCGTAGATCCTAGTATCACATACAATCATCAATTATTATCAATTAATTAATCATTTTCTTAATTACTATTCATTTTGACATTCTATAATTTGTCTGTAAATTATACTACAATTGGCTATAACATTCATCATCACATGCCATAACCTTAATTATACTCCATAATATGCCATACATATAAACATATACTAACTATACCATATACAACCCATGGAGCAGCTAAAATATGAACATACAAAATATACAATGTTTAACATAATTACACTATCACTCAAGTAGCAGAAATCCACAGAGATATCAACAGGTGGGATTCTGCCTCCTACTCTACACTTGGAAATGGGAAACAATGAAAGAGTGAGTATATAAGATACTCAGTGAATCTAATATGCATCAATCATAAACAAGAACTGGAACATCATCAAAGGATAGGCAGATGAAATAATAATGTCAGTTTGCTCAAGAATATAAGGATACAAAATCAAGTTACAAAAGATGATTGTAAAGTCAATAATCAAATTAATGGAAAGTTTATCACATGGATAAGACAGATATAGGGCCATGAAACACATATAACATGTATCATCATATATCAGTAAACATAAGACTGATCAGGTCTTATGGCTAGGACTGTTAACCCTTCCCGGCTAGGACTGTTAACCCTTCCCAGCTAGGGTATCATTATACAATATACACATTGTCGACAGTACGTACCCACTATCCTGTCGGAGTGGCAGCTCTGTCAAATCTCATTGGAGTCAATAAAAGTATAGAATAAGTCATTTGATACCATTATACAATAATGGTATCACAAAGTATTAAGAATTTAGTATCAATCAATTCAAGATGTAATATAAACAATGGAATGGCATTGACAAGTAGATATACAATGACAAAGGGTTTGGCAATTAAAAATGGGATGTAACATAGGTTGGTCATATATGAATAAAAGGTTGGTACAATTGGCATGCCAATGTCGCTGGCGATGATGGCATTCAAATGGTAGGCCTATGGATGAACAAGTGATAGGCCTATGACAAAATGAACTAGACATTTCATCAAACACATAGTGTGCAACAAAAGATGGACAAATTGGCATAGTTTGGGTGCAACTCCAACATTGCCCCAATAATCAACAATAACTCATAATGTAGGCATTTCAATAAACAATAGATATCCAACAACAAACAACAATTAAAGGATCAAATAGGCTTAGAATTCCAAAGGAAAAACAAGCAAAAATCAAAGGAGTGAATAATATTTGTGGTTTGGCCTAAATGGGTCAAACAAGAACGGTTTTCATTCAACATTCTAACACATTAGTCATGTAATTTGAAGCATATTTAACTCACCTCACACTTCAAATGAGATAGGAAAATTGATTTTCTACCTAAAGCTTCAAAGGAGGCAAAATTGGCAACTTTCCAAATCTTGATTTTCTATATCAAACCAACCATAAACAATTCATCCATTAATATATTCTAAACTTAATTAATATAAACTAACTCAAACCAAGTAGTCAAATCATACAACTTAGGTTTAGAGTTTGGAATTTGGGAAAAATATCCAAATGCATCAATTGATGCAATTAAACACATTACCCATTCTATTTAACATCTAAAACATCTAAATCAAACATTAAACTAAACAAATCAACTTGTAACCTCTAATTGATGTGTGGACAAAAAATCATAAGCCAAAGAACCTTGAAATTTCTTAATTTTTCAAGCAACCCAAGGTTGGAAATCAATGAGTCAAAGGTTTGATTCAAGTTTTTCTTAGGTTTTCTCTTGAAACAAGCTTCAAAATTTGGTGGAAGAATGGATATATGGTTCAGCCAAGACTTAGGAAGAAGAAGAAAATGGCTAAAAGTTTCCTAAGGTATGCTATTTACTAAGTTCAAATGGCAAATTATATTTGGGTCCTTAAACTTTCCAATAATCATACTTTGACCCTATCTTCTTCTGTAATTTATTATGACAATTCTGTTGATAATTAGATTTAAAATTGGAACTAAAATGGCTTCTTTTTATCTACACTTTATTATAAAAATACTTTCAGAGCCATTCTAAAACTCAGACAGTTGATTTCCCATTATACTCCTAAAGTTCAACTTATTTACGATTTTGTCATTACTTAAATTTTCAGTGTTCCTAAACATTTTTCACCTCTTTATTTTCACCATAATTTCACATATAAATATATGATTTTTTACCCCTGGTCTAAATCAAAAATTTATCTGTCACCCGAACTGCTATTTCCCGGCAGTGTAATTAACATCGATGTTTTTCGGGACAGTATCACAAATGCATTCTAACTGTGTTTTAAAAATTATTCTTAGTTATTTCAATGTTCCCAGACCAGCAACTGATTATAATATTGTTCAATTATGGTTGCAATTCCTAGGGTATTACAATATAGAGCATCTAAGAATTGTATTGCAGACATTACGAAAGCATTAGTTATATGCTATACTGTCGAAATGTCAGTTTTGGTTAACTAAAGTATTTTTTCTAGGTCATGTGGTTTGCAAGGAGGGTATTAAAGTAGTTTCGCAGAAAGTTGAAGCTATTGCTAATTGGCCCCGGCCTACCAATATTATGTAGATACAGAATTTTCTTTGTATGGCTGGATATTATAAGCAGTTTATGAAGGATTTTTCAAAGATAGTTACACCATTGACCATATTGATCAAGAAACAGTAGAAGTTCTAATGAATAGATGATTATGAAAAGAGTTTTTAGACTTTGAAATCATGTCTCACAACTGCTTCGATGTTAGCCTTGCCAACTGAGACAGATAAATTTACAGTGTATTATGACGCATCTAGAGTCGGATTGGGTTGTGTTCTTATGCAGAATAATAGGGTTATTGCTTATGCTTCATGGAAATTAAAGAAGCATGAGATAAATTATTCAACACATGATTTGGAGATGGCTGCAGTAATTTTTGCATTAAAGATCTAGAGACATTATTTGTATAGGGATAAATGTGAGATTTATACTGATCATAATAGCTTAGAGTATATTCTGCAGCAGAAGGATTTAAATCTCTGGTAGCAAAGATGGGTCGAGTTGCTAAAAGATTATGACTGTGTGATACTATATCATCCAAGTAAAGCCAATGTTGTAGCAGATGCTTTAAGCTGGAAATCAATGGGAAGCGTAGCCCATATTTCAGATACAAGAAGACCATTGATCCGTGAGATGAAAGAATTAATTGACATGGGAATTGAGTTGGAATTGGGATCCCAGGATCGAAACTAGGCTCTGATAGCCTAATTTCAGGTTAATCCAACATTAAATGATGATATTAATGCAGCATAGGATAGAGATCCTTATCTTCTGAAGTTAAAAAAGGATGTTCAATCTGGCAAGGCCTTAGAGTTTACAGTTGAGAATGGAACATTGAGGTGTGGGAAACATTTATGTGTACCCGATATTGATGGCTTGCGGGAGTGGATAATGAAAAAAGCCCATTATGCCTATTATAGTGTACATCCTGGAATTAGAAAGATGTATCATGATCTGAATGAGTTCTATTGGTGGCCTAATATAAAGAGAGATGTTGCTAAGTTTGGGTCTTCTTACTTAGCCTGTCAGTAGGTTAAGTTTGAACACCAGAAGCTCTTTGGTTTATTGCAGGAAATAAAGTTACCAGAGTAGAAATGGGAGAAAGTCACTATGGATTTTGTAGTTGGTTTGCTGAAAACTTAACGAGATTATTATTTTTTTTGGGTAATAGTGGATCGATTAACAAAATCTGCCCATTTCTTGAAGTGAAGACTAACTATACTGCAGCACAGTACGCACAATTGTATGTTGGTAAGATTGTGCGACTTCATGGAGTGCCATTGGTGATTATTTTAGATAGAGGGACACAATTTACCTTGAGGTTTTGGCAAAAATTCCAGGAAGCATTAGGTACACAGTTACACTTTAGCACAACTTTTCATCCTCAGACAAATGGTCAGTCAGAACAGACCATGCAAACACTGGAGGACATGCTACAGTTATGTGTTTTGGATTTCAAAGGTAATTGGGATCAATATCTGCCAATGATTGAGTTCTTCTACAATAACAGTTATCATTCATCGATCGGGATGGCTCTTTATAAAGCAATGTATGGTAGGAAATGCCGGTCTCTAGTTTGTTGGGTGGAACAAGGAGAAAAGTATTTGGAAGGCCCATATTTAATTACAGAGACAATGAAAAAAGTGCTTATTATTAAAGAATAAATGAAGACTGCCTTCAATAGACAAAAAAGTTATACTAATCCAAAGACGAGTGATGTGCATTTCACAGAACGTGACTATGTTTTTCTTAAAGTTTCACCTATGAAAGGTGTGATGAGATTTGGGAAGAACGGTAAACTATCACCTAGATATATTGGGCCATTTGAGATCCTTGAGAAGATCAAAAATTTTACATACCGATTGGCTCTTTGTCACGACACATTTCTAGATCGCGATGGTCCTAGGATGCAGGAGATGCCAATGGCGACCGGTACCTGTAGAACCCAGTATCACATGCATAATCTATAAACCATAATTAATTATTCATTTTACTTAATTACCATTCATTTTATCATTCTGTAATTTTTTCTGTAATCTAATGCTGTGGGCTGTAACAGTCAATATAACATGCCATATAATCATCATATACCATAAAATATCATCACATACATATACATGTTCATATTCTAACTAACCCATACATACCCCATGGAGCAGCTAGATTATGAACACCAAAAATACAGAATTCAAAATATTTACATATATCAACGGTGAGCAGAAATCCGCTAGATGTCTAAAGATGGGATTTTGCAATCTACTCCTCTCTTGAAATAGGTAAACAAGCAAAGAGTGAGTATATAAGATACTTAGTGAATCTATATGCATCGCCAATAAATATAATGGTAACAGATGGAACAATGATATCAAGAGGTCAATGTGAACAATTTACAGAATATCAAGTAGGCATAAGACTGATCAGGTCCTATGGCTGGGACCAATAACCCTTCCCGGTTAGGGCATCAATATCAATATGCACATTGTCGACAGTATGTACCCACTACCCTGTCGGTGCGACAGCTCTGTCAAATCACATTTAGGTCAATATAAATGGATAACATGTCAATAGATACCATTATGCAATAATGGTATCATCATTGTCAATATAATCAATATATTTCAAATCAAATGATATTTGAATCAAAGGCATTGCAATATATGATGTACAATCAAGGATAAGGGTTATGGTAAACAACAAAGGTATGGAACAAAAGTTGGTTCGGCAAAGAAAATCGGTAGGCCAATTGGCATGCTAACATCGCTGGCGACAATGGCATTCAAATGGTAGGCCTATGGAATACAAAGCAATAGGCCAAAGGCAAATGAACTAGGCATTTCATCAAACACATGGTGGGCATACAATGGCAAGCTAATAGGTTGGGGTTAGGTGCAACATTGACTTGCCTAATTCAATCAACAACAAGCTACATTATCAACAATGGTATAGGCATCAAAGAAACACAATTAAACAATATCAAAATGGATTAAATTGGCATGGGAATTCAAGGCAAAAATCAAAGGAAAATGGGCAATATGAATAGTAACTCCCATTCGGTCAAAGGTGAGGTTTTACCATAGGTTTCCAATCATCAATTCTAACAATTAGGCATGTTATTTGATCCATTATAGACTCACCTAATGCTTTAAATCACTTTGAACAAGCCAATTCTCCAATGAAGCCCTAAAGCACACCTTTATCAAATTTTGTGTTGTACATCAAACAAACCACTAATTAATCATCCATTCTCATCCAATTAACATATTCTAACATCAATTAACAAAATCTAACACTAAATCATCAAACCCTTTCTTACAACTTTAACCTATATAGTAAACTTAGGCATTTTCAATAATTTACATCAATTGATGCAATCTAACAATATGCCCATCAAATTCAACTCCTAAATCATCTAAATGAACCATTAAACTAAGAAAATCACATCCTTACCTTGATGGAGTGATGAACCTGAAACCACCCTTCAATTAGTCCTTGATATTCTTTAAGCTTCCTAGCAAATTGATGGAAGAGATGGATAGAACAAGGTTGGAAGTCAATTTTCTATGAAATTTTCTAAGAATTTTGATGAAATTTGGTGAAGAAATGGAAGGAAAATGGGAGGGGAAATGGTTCGGCCTCTTTGAAAGAAGAAGAAGAAGATGACATTTTGTTCTAAGTGTTGGTTAATATAGAAAAATCATATGGCAAAATTACAACTTAATCCCCGAACTTCCATTAGTTACTCTTTGGTCCAAAATATTCTGTAATTTATTTTGTCAATTCTGTCTGAAATTGGATTTCAAAATGGGGAGTCAATAAGTTTATTTTAATTTATACTTATTTATAAAAATGATTCTGGAGTCATTCTGTAACCCCGACCAATCAATTTTCACTATTCACCTTAAACTTCCTTATATTTACCATTTTGCCATTGGTTACTTTTTCAATGTTCTAAATGATTTTCACTTCTTTCTTTTTACCAAAATTACACATAAATTATGGTGATCTTTTACCCTTAGGTCAACTTAAGAAATTCTTCTGTTGACCGGACTGCTAATTTCTCGGTAATGTTCCCGACACCTCCGCTCTCCTGAAAAGTAACAAGTTCACTTTCTAACTGTGTCTCTAAAATTATTTCTCATCATTTCAAGATTAATGAACCACATTCTGAGAATTTATTCATGCATGTGAGTTAGAAATTTATAGGGTATTACACATAATTGTTTAACTTAGCTATTTGAATTAGTGTTAGTGTTAATTGATGTTAGAATATGTCAATTCGAGGTTAATAGGTAACTAATTGATGAATGGTTTGATGTAGAATTCAAGAATTGGCAAGATTATGCCTATTGGCTCCATTGGTGGTTTGTGAGGAAATTCAATTTTCCAAAGCTATTTGGAAGTTTAGGTGAGTCTTATATGCATCCTTTAACATGCCTATATCATTGCAATTGAGATTGGAATTTATATGTGAAATGGGAATGTTGGCCGAACTATGATTACTATTCATATGCCTTATATTTTGCTTGATTTTGCCTTGTTTTCCATAGCCAATTTAAGCCCTTTTGATGTTGTTTAATATTATTTCTTTGATGCCTATTGTATAATTGTAAATGTTGCTTGTTTGAATTGGGCAAGTCAATTTTGCACCTAAACCTAACCTATTGGCTTGCCATTGTATGCCCACTAAGTATTTGATAAAATGCTTAGTTCATTTTGTCTTTGGCCTATTGTTTGCATTCCATAGGCCTACCATTTGAATGCCATTATCACCAGTGACGTTGGCATGCCAATTGGCCTATCGTTTTCCTTTGTCAAGCCAACTTTTGTTCCATGTCTTTATTGATTACCAAACCATGTACCATTGTTTGTATGTCACCTACTACAATGCCATTGATCTTATTGATAACTGATTGATTGATATTGAGCTTATTGATATGGAGGATGCCATTGTTGCATAATGGTATCCATTGATATGTTGTTTCCTTATATTAATCCTAATGTGACTTGACAGATCTACCGATCCGACAAGATAGTGGGAAAATACTGTCGGCGATGTGCACATTGTATTATTGGTGTCCTAGTTAAGAGGGGTTATGGTCCTAGCCATAAGACCTGATCAGTTTTATGCTCATTGATACTGATATGCTACTGGAGATTGTATGTTCACATATAGTCCATACTGATTCTACTGGAGATTGTATGACTTCATACAGTCCATCCTTTTATCTGTCTTTCCATATGATATCGAGCCTATGCTTTGTTCTTTTGCTATACTGTAACCTATTATTGATTTTGTATACTGTTATCTGACCTATTGGTACCATTGATCCATTATTACCTACTTTTTATTTGTTGATGCATACAAATTCATTGAGTATCTTATATACTCACCTTTTCTTTGTTTACCTATTTCAAGAGATGAGTAGATAGCAGAATCCTGTCGCCTGTCATCTGGGGATTTATGCTAGCATCATTGATGTATATATTTTGATTTTGTATTATTTTTTTGATGTTCATAATCTAGCTGCTCCATGGGGTATGTATGGGTTAGCTAGGAAATGAACATGTATATATGTATCTGATGATATTTGATGAGTATTTGGTATGATATTATAACTGTTACAGCCAATTGTAGTAAATTATAGAATGGATTACAGAATAATATAATGGATGGTAATTAAATAAAATGGATAATATATTGTGGTTTATAAATTGTGCATGTGATATTGGGTTCTACGGGTGCCGATCGCCATTGGCATCTCCCGTGCCCTAGGACCATCGCGATCTGGAAATGGGTCGTGACAGATACAAATATACAATATTAAACAACATTAAAGGCATCAAATTGGCTAAGGAATTCAAAGGAAAAACAAAGAAAAATCAAGGCCATGAATAGTGAAATTCCATTCAGCCAAAACATGACTTTCACCATAGGTTTCCAAATAAAATTTCAATGTTATAGGCTTGTTAAATGATGCATATAGAACTCACTTAACGGTTCCAATTGCCTTGGAAAATTGATTTCCTCCCAATTGCTTCAAAGGAGGCAAAAAATACAACTTAGACAATTCTTATTTTCTACGCCAAAACAACCGTCAATTAGTTACCTAATGGTTTCCAATTAACATATTCTAAGATTAATTGACACAAACTAACACTAATTAACATAGCTCATTCATACAACTGCAATTAGATTAGGCAATTTAGGCATTTCTATCCAAATGTATTAATTGATGCAATCTAATCTAAAGCCCATCAAATTCAACCTCTAATTCATCTAAATAAACCATAAAATCAAATAATACAATTCCATACCTTTGATGGAGATTCTAGCCAAAACCTTGATGAAGAAATTCTTTGAATTTTTTTAGTTTTCCAAGCAAACTAATGATGAAGAAAGGTAGAACTAGGTTGATTTTCAAGTTTTCTATAAATTTCCTTAAGAAATTTGGTTGGAAATGAAGAAGAATGGGGGAAGAAAAGAAGAATAAGGGTTCGGCCAAGGAAATAAAGAGGAAGAAGATGGAAAAAAAATTCTAAGTGTTAGCTTTTATACAAAAATCATAATGGCTAATTACGTTATGGTCCTTAAGTTTCCAAGTAATTATACTTTGATGCCAACTTCTTCTGTAATTTATTCTGATAATTCTATCAGGATTTAGATTTCAAAATGAGGAATCAAAAGGCTTATTTTAATTTATACTTATTTATAAAAATAGTTTCAGAATCATTTTGTAACCCAGACAGACTCATTTCCACTATTCACCTTAAAGTTCCATTTATTTATAGTTTTGCCATTGGTTACTTTTTCAAATATTCCTAAATGTTTTTTACTTCTTTCTTTTTACCAAAATTACACATGCATTAAGGTGATCTTTTATCCCCTGGTCAGAATAAAAAATTCATCTGTTGACCGGACAGCTAATTTCTCGGCAGTGTTCCCGACACCTCCGATTTATGAAAAAGAAATTTGTTCGCTTTCTAACTGTGTCTCTAAAATTATTTTCCATCATTTCAATGCCTTTAAACCACATACTGAGAATTAAATCATGCATATGAGTTATGACTTTCTAGGGTATTACACTCTTCCACCTAATCTGAGTTATGTGCATCCGGTGTTCCATATATCCATGCTACGAAAATATTTACCTGATCCATCACACTTGTTAGAGCTATAAGACATTGGAATAGATGAAAACTTGACATATAAGGAGATACCGGTAGAGATTGTGGATCATTGAGTTAGGCAATTACGTAATAAGGAGATTCCTATGGTTAAAGTATTATGGAGAAACCAGTCAATGAAGGAATGTACATGGGAAAGGGAACGAGACATGCAGGCAAAGTATCCATTTCTGTTTCAGTAGTGAGGTATGTATTAATTTTAAATTCGATGATAAATTTATTTGAAGGGAAGTAGAATATAATACCCAGAAAATTATGGTTAATTATCAAGCAGTTTTGTTAAGTATCGAACCTATAGTATCGGTAGTAATTATGCAGCTTAAGGATTTAATGCAGTACTTAATTTAAGAATATTTTTCTCAGACTCATGGATAATGAAAGATCAAGAATAATGATAGTTAATTATATGAAGAAAGTAAGGAAAAGTATTAAAGATGATGAAAAATCAATAAAATGGCAAAATCATAAATAAGTGAAACTCTAGGGGTATTTTAAGAAACCTATTGTCTAGGACCCATAATTATTTCGGAAGCTGTATGATGATAAACTACAGCTATAAATAAGCTATTTAACTCCCCACTTTGAAATCTAAAACTAAACAGAATTATCATAATAAGTTACATAAAGTTTTGGGACAAAAATATAAATATTGAAAGGTTTAGGGTGGAAAACCTAATTTCCATAACTTCCACCTATAAATAATTGCCTTAGCCATTTTTTCCATCATCTTTCTTCCTTGTTCTTTCTTCCTAGCCTTGGACGAATGCATCTCCACCAATTCTCCACCATTTTCAAGCCATTTTTATGAAGAAAATCAAAGAAAACCTAATTTCCAACATAGTTTTACCTAATTCCATCCATTTCTTGCCAAAAGAATCAAAGGAAGCCAAGAACTCACACCTTGAAGATTTCTGTAATTCCATCATCATAAGGTAACATGGTGATTTCTTCAATTGTTTAAGTTAACTAGGTGTTTTAGATGTTGAATTAGATGGGTTTAGCATTAGATTGCATCAATTGATTCAAATTGATAGAAATTTCCAAATTCAAACCCTAGATTAGTCATCTTTAATGCATAATTATGTTAGAATATATTTAATTGTTGGTATTGGAAGCTTATTTGATGATAGTTTCGGTGTAGAAACAAAAAAAGACCAAGATTGTCACTTTTGTCTTCTTTCAAGATTTTGGAGAAAAATAATTTTCTTGGCAATTGAAAGTCTTAGGTGAGTTTAATATATATCATATTACATGCCTAATGTCATAAAATCAACTTTGGAAACCATCTTTGAATTGCCAAGTTTTGGCTGAATACACCTTTACCAATTTCCTTTGAATTTTTGCTTGGTTTTTCCCTTGAATTCCAAGCCAATTTGATTCATTGTGTTTTGTTATTTGTTTGATATCAATTGCCTATTGTGTTGCCTATATTATGAGCTTGATGTTTGATATTTGGGCAATGTTAAAATTATACCAAAACCTTGCCAAATTGTCTTATGAAAGTTGCACACCAAGTGTTTGATAAAATGCCTCAATGAAAATTCCATAGGCTTACCAAGCCAATGTCATCATCGCCAGCGATATTGACTAGCCAATTGATCCAACGTCATTAACATTGAATGACTACCTTGTCAACCAACCTATACTTGATTGCCATATGTATTGTTATTCTAAATATAGTTTCGATGGCTTACAAGTAATTGATTGATAATACCGATTGATTGATTTGCTATCTATTTGTTCATTGATAAGTTCTTTGATTCCTATTGATATTCATTGACTTATTTCCATCCTATTGTTAGATTATTTATTGATTTGATAGAGTTACCTTACCGGCGGGTTGTGGGTAAATACCGTCGATATTGTGCACAATGTACATCATAGATCCAAGTTGGGAAGAGTTATTATCCTAGCCATAAGGCTTGGCCTGCCTTATGTTCATTACATGTTAATTATATGTGATTATATGTATTAAGGCCCAATATCTATCATATCTATATGAAATGTATATTGATAACCTGTTTATTGATTACAAACCATTGTTGATTCTTATTTTCCTTTCTTATGTAATTGGTGTGAAACCCTGTTAACAATTATTTGTTTATCTATTATTCATATCGATTATCCCACCTTTACCTATGATATGATGTATATTAGATTCACTGAGTATTTTTTTATACTCATTCTATAGTTATGTATGTATGGCATATTTTGGAGTTTAATTAATGTTATGGCATGAGATAATGATAGTTACAGCCAATTACAGAATGAATTAAAGACAGATTACAAAATACTATAATGGAACCTAATTAAGGAATTGATTAATTAATTCATAGTAATTGATTATAGTATGTGATACTGGGTTCTAGGGTGTCGGTCGCCTCTGGCATCTCCTGCATCCTAGGACCATCATGTTCTGAAATCAGGACATGACAGTTACTTTTGGTATGCTGCAATTGTTGAAGTCTCTGCCTAATATGTTGTGTGGTAGGCTTGCAACGATTTTATGGAGTGTTTGGCGCCAAAGAAATGATTTGTTCTGGAGAAATAAAGTTCATTTGAAAAATTGATCAGTTAATAATTGTCTTGAGTACCTCACTTCTTGGTTGCTTGCTCAAGAAAGGAAGCTTGCTAATGGGATTTCATCAAATGCTTAAGGAGTTGGTGGAGGTTGGAGAAGGCTAGAAGTTGGGTTTATAAAATGTAACATAGATGCAGCATACTCAATACAAAACCAATTGACAAGTGCATGTGCAATTTTGTGTGGGGCTACTAGTGATTTTATTGCTGCTTCTTCATAGATTTTTAATGGGCTAGCTATGGGGTGTGAAGCAGAAATTATAGGTGTAAAGGAGGCTTTAAGTTGGGTGGAACAACTTGGTTATGACCAAGTTATAACACCTCAAATTTTTTCATAATTACACATAGGACTCTAGAACTAATATAATTGACTTTTTAATATATAATTAGACAGTTAGAGATAAAATAACATTTTAGTACCTGAATTTCATAATTTTTACCTAAAATCTCTAATTTAATTTAGAATTTCACCAAATAAATTATGAGAATTAAAATTTATATAAAATATAAATTATGAGAAATTGTAGGCACTTAAAGTGGGATTTGGGATTAAAGTATAAATATTAAAAGTTTTGAGATCAATTTCTAAATAATGAAAATTTGGGGGCCAAATTACAAATGCCAAAAATATGTAAAAGTCTATTAATTTTACAAACTTCCATATGAAGACAAAAACAAATTTTCTTCAACCTTGTGGTGGTTGAATCTCTCCTTCCTCCCCCTCCCTCCATTTTTCTTTCTTCCAATAAAAATTCCTTCATTAAATAAACTCTAAATTTGAATCTCATAATTTTTATACCTAATTTAATACATAAAAACACCTTAAACATTAAAAAATTTCATCAAAACTCTAAAGAAAACCTTAAATAATTCAAAGAGTTTAGGATGGGAATTTGAAGAAACTTGAGGTAATTGTTTCTTTTACTTGTTTTGTTTTTGTTTTGTTTTGTTTTGTTTTTGTTTTTTTTTTTTTTTTTTTTAACTAAATATAAATAATATGATATATATAGATAGTTATTTATTAAAATAGGAATACATATATAATTATAGGAAAGTTAGGGTTTAAATTAGGATTATGTTAATTACCAATTTTTCATATAGACGAGTTCAATTGAATATAAGTTTAGATTATGCCATTATACATTTAAATGAATCTAAAATACATGAACATTTCATTATAGAAGCAAAAGATAAAGGAAAAGATGATGGTAATGGTGATGGACACCATATATGCCTATTGTAGAAAATAAGGCTTCAATGTGATTTTGGTCCAAATAATTATCAAGGTGAGTTATATTTATATTATTTTATATGGAAATAAACTTGGATAAATTTTTGAACCCCTCTCCCTTATTTCCCCTCTTTGGCCTAATGGGTATATGCCCATTTCCTTGAATTTATTTGTTTCTTTTTCTATGTTATAATCCTAAACTATTTCCCTTGTTGTTGATTGAATAACAACCTAATATGTACATTGCTATAAGAGCTTGATTTGTAATATTTGGCATAATTCAGTTCTACCTATAAACCTTGTCTAAATAAATCTAAAGTCATGCCCATCACTTGTTTGATTTAATACTTAAATGAAAACAATATTCATTCTATCAACTATTTAACCTATTTTCCAATGCCATTTGATTTGTTTTCTTCAACATTGATAAGTCCTAATTTAACTTAATAACCTTGCTATAAATATTTCTTTTACACGATTGTTTTGATTCAACAACATAATTTTTGTGAACCAATTACCTATGAAGTTTATTGATACAATACTTGATGTAAGATATTCATATTGATACCATTGATGTTAAATTTGAACTACATGTATCATTAAATTACCATGTATTATTTACCTAAACACATGACAGAAGTACCTTCCGATAGGGTAGTGAGTGAGAACCATCAACAATATGCACATTGACTAATTTTTAACCCTGTTTAGGAAAGGTTAAGGCCTAGCCATAAAGTATGATCAACCTTATGTCATTTTCACGAGTTTAAGCTACTGTGAATGTATCTAATGAGATTAGTACGAGTATGAGACCCTATGTCTGTTATATTTCAATACCCTCTGTAATGCCTATTCCTTAATTTTTGTGACCTAATTTTATTTACTTATCCTAGTTTTCTTTACTTTTTTTTTTTTTTTTTTGTATGAGCATTTGATGGATTGTTTATTTTGTACCTAACCTTTAATATTTAAAAATATATTTATAACTCACTGAGTAGTAATACTCAACTCTTAGTTGTTGTAAAATTTTAGGTCATGCGTAGTTTGTAACAGTTCTTGAGACTTCTTCCTTCTTCAGAGGAACCAGATACTTTTTGCTATGTAAATATTCTAAGCTTATTTATTTTGTAATTCTGTAGTAGCTCCATGGTTAAATAGTTAATAGCTTATATGTATAATACTTAAATATATACTATAAATAAATTAATTAGCATATTATGGATTATATAATTAAATATTTGATGATGGTTTGAAATTTGAGAAGTATGTATTGGAGTTGAGATGCGGATTGAATATGATAACAGGTGGTTAATAAGTATATAGCAGAGGTTCTATGGGTGTTGGTTGTGTAGGCGGGTCCCACACCCTAAGACTTTCATGTTCCATTTTTGGGACGTGACAAAGATAGTATCAGAGCTTAGGTTTATAAGTATATTAGATAAGCATGTACTATTAGGATATAGGTAAAACCATGGAGCATAATGTTTCCATTTCATCATTTGCAGTATTCGTTATATATGTGTTTATTCTGCATTATTCATTACATGATAATTTTCATGTTTCTTTCTTATAGTTATCAAAGATGATGCCCAGAGGTAGACCCCATAGCAAAGGTCAGGGTAGCTAACCTGAAATAGCTTCTAATGAATCTTTGGTGTGAGAAGAAATAAGGGAACCACCTCGAGTAAGAAGACGAGTGCAAGAACTAGGAATAACATAACTAGTAGAGGAATGAAATGTAGAAGCATTATTGAGGGAAATTTAGGCCTTAAGGAGGGAAAATGAAAAGTTGAGAAAGGTAAGACATGAACCCCCACCAGTACCAATTCCTCCACCTACAGCAGTACCTCTACCTGTTCAACCTGTAGTTGTATCGATGGAACCAGTAGCTAGACTAAAGAGGCGACGAGCTATTGATGAGGGAGGTGTGACTATATTTGATTTTTTGAAGTTGGGGTTACCAAATTTTAAAGGGAAGTCTACTGATGATCCCAGTGAATTTTTGGAATAAGTGGAAAAGGTAGTTAATAGGTTGCCCTGTTTTGACACTAGGGTTATAAAGTTGGTTGGTCTTTTGTTAAAAGAAAATGCATGTAGATGGTTTGTTACTCAAATTGAGAATCAACCATATAGTGATGCACCCCTAATATGGGATTAGTTTTGGAGAGCTTTAATGGATGAATTTCTGACTGAGGTAGTACGAAGTAGTAGATTAATTCAGTTTGAGCAGTTGAGGCAGAGGAATATGAGTGTTCGAAATATGCCGATGAGTTTATCTGGTTGAGTGAATATACCGCCAGAATTGCACCCACTGAAGCATATTAGATTGATAGATTCTGACATGGGTTACATGCTTCTCTTCAAGTGCCCTAGTAGCTGTGGAATTTACTTCATTGATGAAATTAACTAATAAGGCGATATAGATTGAGACAAGATATAAAGAAGAAAGAGAATAATAGGAATAGCAAAGGAAAAGCATAATAGACAGACATCAAAAGAAGGGAGAAGATAGTTCTCAGTTTAGACTATAAGAAGTACGAGCTAGAACAAGTCAGAGTCAACCTACTGGGGAACAAAAATGGGGATAGAATAGAAACACTGTTGAATCTACTACGTTAAGATTTACTCGTGGTACTACGAGATCAGCACCACTAGTATCAAATATTTCGATATGTGTTATTTGTGTCAAAAAAATACAACGGGGAGTGCATAATACAGACGGGTGCTTGTTTAAAATATGGCCAATATGGCCATTTCATCAGAAATTGCCCTATGTGGGGTGACAGACCAACCACCACTGCTACTTCTCAACCTATAGTATAGATGGGTCAAAATGAGAACAGAGGATCCGGAGGTAGAGGCAGAGGGTAAGGTTAGAGTCAGAGTACTAATCAAGCTTCAGCAAGACGAGGTCAAGGCAGAGTTTTTGTAGTAAATCTACAAGAAGCTCAGAAGTCTAACACTTTGGTGATAGGTATGGTTTCTATATAGCATGAACCAACACGAGTATTTTTTGACTATGGTGCTACACACTCTTTTGTTTCACCATATTTTGCTAAAAAATTGGATAAGGAGAAACAATTAATGCATATATCCCTGGAAATAACCACTCATGTGGGTGAGAGTATAGATATGCAATATGTATATAGGGGTGTGAAGTTGAGATCAAGGATATGAAATTATTGGTAGACCTTGTAGAATTTCTAGTGCTTGAACTTTACGTAATATTGGGTATAGATTGGTTAACAGATCATCATGTAGTTATTGACTATTATGGGAAGAAGATAGAATTTCAACCAGAAGGGACAAGATAGATTTATATAGTAGGGTGACAGATGTGATACTCGAACTAGAATAATATCAGCCATTAGAGTTAGATGACTTTTACGGAAAGGTTGTATGGTGTATTTGGCGAGTGTGATGGATACCAGTGCAACTCCTAAAAGGGTAGATCAAATCTCAATTGTTGATGAGTTTCCTTTTTTTTCTTGAGGATTTGCCTAGGTTATCACCAGAAAGAGAGATAAGAGTTTAAAATAGAAGTTTACTTGGGCACAGATCCTATATCAATACCCCCTTATCTGATGGCTCCTTCGGAGTTAAAAGAATTAAAAATTCAGTTGCAAGAACTATTAGATAAGGGGTTTATTCGTCCGAGTAGTTCACCCTGGGGTGCACCAGTATTATTTATGAAAAAGAAAGATGGATCACTTTAAATGTGCATTGATTATCATCAGTTGATTAAAGTGACCATCAATAATAAATATATGTTACTTCGGATATATGATCTATTTGATCAGTTACATGGTGCTTGTTACTTCTCTAAGATTGACTGTCATGACCCAACCTGGGAGCCGCAATAGTCCTAAGGTACAGGTGTTGCCTAAGCTACCAGTACCATGAAGAACCCAATTATCTATATGACAAGGCATGCAATTCTTATAATCAGCTTAAATATAGCTTAATATTCTACTAAAATTTTGGCAGCATCTCCTCTAAAATATGGTTATACCCAGCTGTAAAACAAGTAATCAACACTTCCATTATATCTTTATCATCAATACTCATATCAACTTAACACATATCTGTATATCTCAAGCTATATACATCCATAACATAATTTATATGTAAAACTATAAGAAACACAATCACACACATATATTGTAACACCTTAGCCTAAACCCTAATAGGGACCTTTAGGGAAATTATTTTTCCTTTCTTTATGATGTGTTAAAATTATATGTGAATGCATGGAATATATATATATGCATGTTATATGACCTAATTTTTAGGCCTAGAG
>CANXYC010073900.1:0-20835 GCA_948193065.1 Aleurites moluccanus | reverse complement strand
ATTTTTGATTTAATGTGATTGGATTGACACCATAAAAAAGATGATCTTATATATATTCTTGATTTAGTCATAATACATATAATAAATGTCATATTCTATATATATATATATATATATATATATATATATCTATATATATATATATATATATATATATATATATATATATATATATATATTTTCGGTATAATTAATTTGATTTTGACCAAATATCTGATTCTCTATTTTTATCGATTTTTTAACCGGTCCGATATAGGCAGGGAACAAATTGGGAAGTCGAACTTGTCACCTCCCAGTATCTCAGCTTTAGTCTTGCTGCTGAATTAAAGGCTCTTTAGCTAAAGTATTTCGTATTTTATGGATGCCTTTCAATTTAATCTAATTATGCATAGTTCTTTCTTAGTTTTTTCCCCTAAGAAAAAAGTTTTTAGCATAATTAATTATTGAATTGATATTCTCTCCTTGTAACTACAATTAAGTCCTTTGTTGCTAGTACAACTAAATGTTATTATCTGACAAAAGAAAGGTTTACTATTATTAGATTTGCAACTTTGGCCACATCTTACAGTTCCAAATGAAAAGACTAAAGAGAGAACATAACATTTATGCAACACCAGAAACTTCAATTATAGTAGTGGACAATTGAACAGCTAGAATCAGATTATCCAGTAGCTCAACCCCATGTTCTTATCCATATGGTTTCTTGCAGCCAATAAATAAATATAAATATGTGCACCTGCAAACACTTCTGTCCCACTTTTATCAGGTACAACCAGACAAGTCTCTTGAAAATGTTTAAAAATGTTACTTGTAATTAGATATGTTCTTGAAGTAGATATTTTCAATTAGAAAAATATTGAATTTTGTAAAGGCTCCATTTATTCGGTCTCTGATTTTCTTAACATATTGAGATTCATAATCCGATATGCAAGCAAGTCTAATTGTGCACATAGTTGAGTTTTTTTTTTTTTACTTAATTTGTAGTCTAATTTCAATCCTTCAACATAATAATTAATATCCACTCTTGCAATTAATTTAATAAAATAAAATAAAATAAAAGAAGACTAATAAATATTTCTATTTAATGTCAAATAACCACATTAAAATTGATAGAGTAAAAATTAATCCGAATTTTTTATCTTATTTTATATTTCATCTTTTATTTTATATATATTTTTATATGTTACATTATTTATAAAAAATTATTAACTTCTAAACCCTTTGAAAAAAGGGTGATGGATGCATAAAAAGGAACATGAGATAAGAGATGAGACACACAATATGACACAAGTTCCGGACTTAGCAAAAATAGTCTATTTAGTAATATATGCAGAAATTAAGAAATAGATTGTGAGACAATAATAATAATAATCTTGAGGCAACTAGAAAGCTATGACATTTTAGTAAATTAAAGAAAATAATAGCAATTTAATTAAAAATCTTGGGCTTGATCGTCTAGATGAGCTGCAAATTATATAATCCTAGAAGAAGGATTCCAGAAGTGGGAATAAGCAATGAAGATTGGAATAGTGTAGGTGAAGAAGAAGAAGTAATGTTAGTGCAGTCAAGACCTTGTTGACCTTCTCTGCACTCATTAGCAAACAAACCAGGTGGATATTTCCCATAAAGATTAATGTAACTAAACATTGTTTCTGCACAATTATTTGTTCTGTCATTTAGAGTTTCTGCATAAGGGCAAGCAAAATCTTTCAAAGCTCCACAACAACTCTTGGCTGGGTATTGTGGTCCTTTGCACTTGCTTGTTATCACTGTGTAGTCCAAATTCTCAAAACTTATATTGCAAGCTGTGATCATAAGAAATGCAATAATCAATAAGAAAATTGAAGAGGAAAATCTATATAATGCTCCTTATTTTGCCAATTCTATAATTTAATAATTTGCTGGTTAAAAAGTTTTTTTTGTACACTCAAATTTTTTAAAAGGGAAAGGAATCGTGAATCCTTAATCTTCTATATTATTATGTGGAAATTTGATCATTGAATTATTAGTTGATTGGAAAATTCTTAGATAGTTATAAACGATTTTAGATGAGAGTGGATCCTATATAATAAATAGATCCTGCTACGCTTCATAGTTTATACAAGAATTTTCCTATCAACATAAAAGTGTAGGACATTGTGGAATTTAAACTTTCATGGAATGGAAGTTGTCCTGGCAAGAAAGTGAAATAGCCTGTTTGTGTGAAAAATCCCAAAAATGCAAGAATATCTGTTCTTTAATTTCAAGAATACAAGCAACACAACAATTGGCATCTTGACTTGAAATTCTAAAGTTGAATTAATTTCAAGATTGCAAGAACATTAAGGCTGAGTTTGGCATTTCAAAATGAAATCAATCAGAAAAAGAGAAAAACATCTATAAATTTCAGGACTATACTTGTTGATTTGACCACTCATAGAGCATCTCCAACGGGACTGCACCATTTTGCAGTCCATTTTAATCTCGCAAAATGGTGTTTTACAGTAAAATACCAAAATGGTGTTTTACTGTTTATGAAAGTCAAATTTTTTTTTTTTTTAAATTTTATGTATAAAAGGTTTATAATTAAAATAAATATTTTACAAGTCTATTTTTTTTGTTTACTTTTATTCTAAATAATATATAAATAGTAAATGAGTCATTTAAATTAATAAATTATTATAATTTAATTTATTATATTATTACTTTGTTAAATTGATAATTAAATTTTTTTAATAAATATGTAAATTATATTTATCTATGGGCAATTATTGAAATATTATAAAATAGTGAAGAATTATAATAAATTGTATAAAATAAATAAAAAAGAATATAAAAAGAATATTTTTTTTTGTTGGAAAAAATGGTGTTAGAAATGGAGTTATGGTTGGAAATAAAATTACTGTTTGATGTGATATAAACTGTAAAATGGTGTAAAGTTGACTGTATTTTAGTGTTGTGGATTGGAGATGGCCTAAAAGTTGATTTGTTACAATATACATATATTAAATCTTATGTCACTATATCAAAACAACTAATTTATCAAAATAAACACATCATGGCGGTTGCTGACATACTAATCTTTTCATATTCAGTTCATATAACAAGTATTAAAGATGCTATTTTCATTACATTATATTAACTACATTAATTATCACGTTTAAGACTCAAAATAAACAACATAGCAACATTTACATCAAATCAATGACAAGTTAATGTTCTTTAACTAAATGTACTTCTAATTCAATTTAAAGACATCATATAAACATAAAAATCAAGTTTTATAAACATTTATATACCATTTGTAATATTTATTCATAAAAGAAGATTAAAAGAACCAAGAGAAAGCATAAAGAACAAAAAAAAAAAAAAAAAAAAAAAAAAAGGAACAGAGTTGTGTGCCTTTACCTTGAGACTAGGCGGCCCTGGGGAAGAGCCACACGACCCATATAGAGTTGTCCGACTTGCATGTCATAATCCTATCCTACTAGACACGTGACCAGCACTAGGGAACGAAAAAAATATAAGGCTTTCGGAATCTATAGTAAGCGTAACTTACCACTAAATGACAAAATTGTAATATAATAGCTGTAATTGTCACAAGTAAGAGCTATGAGCCTACCTGTCAAATAGAATCTAAACAGAATATCAAATTTCTGATATTCAGGGCTATCATCATTCATATAACATTATTGTCATCAGATTTTTGCTTAACAAACAACATATAGAACTATGACTATAAATCTGATATTGAAAATAACAATGCGAAACTATAGAGATTTTAATACAATTAATATGAAATAATTACATAACCAAATAAAATAACTATGCAATCTGAGGAATAAAAGGCATGAATACTTAACTTTAGAACTTTATCTTTTTAAATTCTACCAGAAACCTGAAAAAAATTATTAAATAGGGGTGAGCGTTCAAATCAATGAGCTGATATAGATCAATTTAACATGTAATCCTCCATTTATCTATATGAAGTATCACATCACATATAATCATTCATAAACATATATAACATCCATGATGAAAAATGTGAATACTAATATGACAATACTCCTGGGGGGGAGAATAGGAATTTAAAAATCTTGAAGAAAATACATAACTAAAATGCAATAGATAAATTAATTTCAAATAGTAAGTGATAATAAAGGAGAAAGGTTAAGAGAGCTCAGTCAATTTATAGTAGTTCGGAGCCAAATTCCTGCTCTTATATCCACTTTTCTCAATATCAGCCCGATATTGAGGTTCCACTAGAGTCGGGTGCACCACCCAAATCAAATATAATAGATTTTCAGGGATTTCACCCTATACACACTCAGTTACAATTCAGATTTTTACTCTCAATAACAGAAATAGAGATTTCTAAGTATTTCTAAACTTATTTTGATCGCTCAAAAGGCCGACTTTTCCAAAGCCCTGACTGCTCAACAAACTAGCTTCCACAATGCATTGGTCTATACGACTAAAGCCTTGAATTCCCAAATTGATGAAATAAAATCCTGAATCATACCAGGCCTAAACCAATTGATCTAAGCTCTTCAAGTATACCTCAAGTTAACTTGATCAACACCAACCCTTCCTTTTCCTTGAATCCTTTTCAAGATAAGGAAACCTTCACCCAGTCACCCATGGAAAAGTCTTTGAAACGTAATATTGTTGTGTTTGAATAATACCACATAATGGAGAAAAGATACAAGCATAATAACACCTTCACTTCCATTACCTCTACCAAACAGAAGAGTCAGTCTTTAAAAAGGAAATTCATGGATTTGGGTATACCCTTGAGCTTCGTTTACAAAAAGGCTTTAGAATCTAAACTGGTCACACCTTTAGAATCAAAGGCACCTCCTAACCTTTTGCCTAAAAGCTGGAATATGAATGAGTATTGTGATTATCATCAAAGTGTTGGGCATAAAACTGATGTGTGCAAGAACTTAAGACATATAATCCAAGATCTCATTGACATTGGAGATATCCTTCCCCCTGGTATGATATCTGACACCTCAATTTACCTTCGAACCGTTATCAATCCCTTTAGGTCTGAAGTTCATATTAGGAGGAAAGGAAGTGGAAATAGACCCCACCTCATCAACCAACGAAAGCCCAAATTAACATAAGTTTATGAAAGAATTCAAGCCCAGTTAATCTGATCTGTTTGAGATTGAATTCCAATAAGAGTCTAAGTCTAAGTTGAGTCATGAGTCAAGTCAGAGTCTAAATCTGAGTCATAATTAGAGTCTTTTGAGTCACGTTTCTTCTCATTTCCTTTTTTCGAGCCTGTAATTGACCTTTTTGGTCTTTCTAACAATTTTGATATAACCATGGATGATGATACTCTTTTTCATAATAAAAGTTTGAATTCTTCTTATATCTTCCTTGTTTTATCCAATTTGAGTGAAAAAAATATGTGAAAAAAATGATGGAAAAAAAGAAAAATAAAAAAAGGAAAAAGAATCAATTAACTTTGGCACAGATAATGAACTGAAAATTGCATACATGACATCATCATTTTGTAAGGCTTCTTTATTCAAAACAGTTCTGGAATTCTTAGATGGATTTGCCTAAGATCCCGAGCATATGACTAGTATTGATCCAAGTATAACAGTACATAAGATTACAACCCTAGGGAATATGAAGCCTATAAAGCAAAACTTATAAAGGTTAAAGGCAAAATGGTCTCTCAAGAAGTTGCCAAGTTGTTGAAGAATAGTTTTATCAAGTCTATTACTTACCCCTCAAGGTTAGCCAAAATAGTGCATATGCCCAGAAGGATGGGAAGGAAAGGATGAGTGTGGACTACAGAGATTTGGACAAGGCTTATTGAGCCCTCCAGTTTTACAACCTCCAAGGCCTGGTAAACCATTATTGTTCTGTATATCTGTTACTCAAGAAGCCATAGGGGCAATGCTTGCCAAGAATGCCAAAGATTCTTATAAAGAGAATGCCATCTATTATTTGAATAAGCAAATGCTAGCTTATGAACTAAAGTACAACTACATCAAGCAGTTCTGCCTCGCTTCAGTTTGGGCATGCCATATGCTTCAACATTACTTAAGTTCTTTCACTACTTACGTTCTTGCAGACAAAAGCCCCTTGAAATTTAAGCCTAATGGGGTTGGCTTATATGTGTCAAAAAAGGCCCTGTATGGCGGAGGTATTCTACTCATGGATTAGATGGAAATGAATGTTCAAACCATTGTAATAAGATAATGCATTGTATTAAATAGAACTACGAGGACCTGATTCTCCCATAAGAAAATTTTGATGTGTGAAAAAAAATGCAAATGGAGATATGTAGGCAGCCCACCTTAGGTACGGTCCAAATCATAATAAAATTATCATTTGTTGTGCCCAGATTAATTAATTTGTGTTCGCTAAGTTGAAAACCTAAATAAGGTGGCTTAGGCAAAAATTAGAGTAGCTCAGTGAGTTGAAAACCCGGAAGGGCAGCTCGGGCAAAAATTAGAGCAAAAAAAAAATCATTTTCTGAGTCAATCATCATAGCAAAAGTTGCTAACAAGTCATCGTCAGAGTCATCAAAGTCATTTCAGTATCTTGGTGTCAAACGATTAATCTGTCATATTAGCTAATTGGCTAAGTTGTCTTTGTCCCACATCAGGGGTATGTCCTTTTATGTCAATTGTCACATCTCTTAGTCAAAGTAGTTAAATGGATAAACTAACCTAATCCTTCATCAGGGGAATGTTTTCTAAAGTCAACATCTAGTCACTGTGGCTAAGTAGACTAAATTCATCATCAAAGGATAAGTAATCCAAAGTCATTATTCCTTGAGTCGATTGTACAAATCATCATATCAAAAAGTCTTTTTTATTTCATGATGAATGACTTTTCTTTTAAGTCATTTGACTCGTGTGTCAGTTCCAAAAAATCCAACCGATAAAGTGTCAATCAAGTCATTGATCCGTGTGTCAGTACCACTGGTCCAAACCGACAAAGTGTCAGCCCCAAGAATCTTTTCAATCTTAAATAGTAGGAATAGCTCTGCTTGTCTTTCCCATAAAACAAACTCATAAAACCTCATAAAATCAAACATATTTCCCAAAAGCAAGTCCAAGCTCAAGGGGCAAAGCAGAAAGGATTCAATGGTTTGAGCAAAAAGTGTTTAGATTCCTCTAATCTTCATCAGTGAAACCAAAGTCGAAATTCTCAAGTGATCCTTTGATCATCTGAATAGCCAAGCCCTCATTACCAAATTTAAAACCTATTGCCCTTTTGAAGTTGAGTCAGGTATGGAATCAAAAGTGGATTATGAATCAAGGTCCATGTGCCTAAGCAGCCAAGTTATCTTTTTAAAAGTTCGAACCCATCTGAAAAAGCGTCTAGCCTGAGACAGAGCCAACCACAAATTCATCTTCCATAATCCTCATTGAACAAAGTCATCTTTGGTATTAACCAAACAAACAAACTCTCAAAGCCAATCCTTTGGTCTAAATTAAAACCAATCCACATAGCCTTCCATTAGGTGTCCAAAATTGAATCGACATGACCAACTCACATAGTTGAGGAATCCAAAATCATTCTGACAAGGCATACCTGACCTCAACCTTCCAAGTTAATCTTTACTGAGCATCGCATCATCCTCAATCCAACATACTCGGTCAAAACTGAATGTGGCTTCAAAACCTCACCTTTCTATTGTCACTACCTAACAAATTGCTAACTCCCTCTCAAACCTTAATGACCAACAAAGTGATCTAAGTCATCATTCCTCAAAAGCGGGCCATCTCTTCAAATCATAGTCCCCAAGAATGGGTCATCTCCACAAGAACCCAAGTGCAACCCTTAGTCCAAACCTTATTCAAATCCATGATCCAAGATTAACCATAGTCTCAGACTTTGATCCAAGATCAAGTCTTAAACTTACTCTTTGATCCAAGATCAAGTCCTAAACTTACTCTTTGATCCAAGATCAAACCCTATTCAAATCCATGATACCAGATAAGCCAAAATCTCATTGTTTGATCAAACCTGATGCAACCTTTGATCCAAGATCAACGCCCTTAATCTCACCCTCTAAGACTAACAAAATGACCAAGTCACCCCTTTCCACAAGTCACATTCCTTCAAAAAGTGGAGTAGCCTACTAAAATTTCAATCATCAATCTAATATTTCTCATAAATTGTCACCTTACAATGCATATCAGCCTTTCACTGGTTCAAGGTATTAAATTTGTCAAAACATGCATTAGAAATAGGATGCATATGCAAATTCAGAGTCTCAATTATTGTCAATCAAAGCTCATTGAACCCTCCAAGGGTAATTACATTTTTCAAACTAGAACGGAATTAGGTTTGCTTAAAAAAAAAAAAGATTGTCCAAAGATAGCTTAAGTTTTCACTTATAGCCTAGCATAGAGTCAGGGCATTGCATCTCATTAATTTCTTTTCAATTTAGGGCATCCTAAGTTGTATTATTTCCTCAGACTTTGGAAAAACTCTTAAGCCATGCATCATTTCCTTTAACTCAAAGGTTCATAAGTCACATATCATTAAAGTCTCACTCATTTAATTTTGAACTTGAAAAGATATCAATCATTTTAAACCTAAGCAGCCCTTGGCAAATCAAAAATCATTTTAAGTCTTGGCAAACTATAAATCATTTTAAGCCCAAATAGCCTTTGCTGAAATCAAAATCTATTTTCACCCAATTTCATTCTGAAAAGTGTCTGAAATCAAAATCTATTTTCTACCTGATTTCATTCTGAAAAATGTCTGAAAATCAAAATCCATTTTCCATTTAATTTCATTCTGAAAGATATTTGAAAATCAAAATATATTTTCCACCTGATTTCATTCTGAAAAATATATGAAAATCAAAATCCATTTTTCACCTGATTTCATTCTACAAAATGTTTGAAAATCAAAATCCATTTTCCACCTGATTTCATTCTGAAAAATGTCTGAAAATCAAAATCCATTTTCCACCCGATTTCATTCTGAAAAATGATTGAAATCAAAATCTATTTTCCACCCGATTTCATTCTGAAACCTGTTTGAAATCAAAATCTATTTTTTTCATCTGATTTCATTTTGAAAATGTTTTAAATCAAAATCCATTTTCCATCAAATTTCATTCTAAAAATGTTGAAATCAAAATCCATTTTCCATCCAATTTCATTCTGAAAAATGTCTGAAATCAAAAATCTATTTTCTATCTGACTTTACCCCGAAAGATGCTTGAAGATAAAACTCTTGAGCATTTATCCTATGTGCTTAACATAGCACCAGCATCAACCAATATCATCTTTAGCACAACATTCCTATCAGCGTAGCATAGAGTTAGGATCCCTCATTCTGAGACCTATAGCAGAGTTAAGGTTCTCATTTCTAAAGTTAAGTATCCTTATGATTTATACCAGAGCAGAGTTAGGCCTCTCCTTTTCTAAAGTTGACCATCCCTGGGCATCCTTAGGGTTTATCTTCTCCAATATATAGCAAGTTCAAAACCTATTACAAATTAGGTTCCTCTTGTAGAATCATCCATCTTGGGTCATCTTTGGGTTTCACATATTAAACCGAGCACAATTTAAGAATAACTTTTCTAAGGGTAGCTTTAGGAGCTTTTCAGACCATCCTAAGGGTAGCTTTAGGATCTCATTAAACTTTTCTAAGGGTAGCCTTAGAAGTTTTTCAGACCATCCTAAAGGTAATTTTAGGATCTTTTATGACCTTTTTAGGGGCAGCCTGAAGAGCACCTCTTCATACCCTTTCTAGGATAGCCTTAGGATATCTTTACCTTATCATGGTAGCCTGTGTCCACGATCATTATGATTACTTTTCTAGAAAAGCAACCATGCTAAGGGGCAGTTGTGAACACTAATTTTTTACACCCCTTGAACTAGTGCCAAGCTAAATGGTACTCACCGGAGCCTGAACCATTCACAGATGGACTCGAAAAATGTCAGAAATGTTCTCGGGCCCATGCTACTATCTCCAAAGGGAAGCACCGCCACCCTCCTTAGGAGATGGCACCGCCAAGCCTTGGGAGACACCCCCACAAGCCTTGGGCAGTGCCGCCCTCTCTTTAGGGTGGTAGTTAGTAGTATGTGGCGTGGTGTTGTCCCCTTTGAGCCCCTGTGCCGCCCTCCATCTCTGGCGGCGCCGCCGCCCCCTCCGACTGCAGTCCTCCTTCTTCTCGGTGACAGCTCCATACTTTGCACCTTTTTCACCAAATCCCACATCGGGAAATGATTAAATGAGACCCCTCAAGCTTTTATTATAAATAGAAAGCCTCCTCCCACCTTCCAAGGACACAAAAAAATCATCTAGTTTGAGTTTTTACTATTTGATTTCACTCTCTTCTCCCCCATATACCTATTCTTTCTTATTTCTTTAGCTCTCTTTGAGTTTAAAGAACTTTTTAGGGTGTGTGGGGCCCATTTTCTTTAGTTTCTCTTTGAGCTAAAGAAGGTTCAAATTTGAGGCGTGTGGAGCCTCAAAATTTATTTAACATAAAGTTACTATGTCAGTTTGTTTTCTTTTCTTTTGAATTGTCAGGTAAAAGACAATCCGACCACTTCCCGTGCTTTAATCAATCCAAGGTGGAACTTCGATCCAGAAGAGCAATCCATCCACCGCCTCCCCAAATATCAAGACACAAGGTTCTAACTCATAAACTCCTTATTCTTTTCTTATTTTGATAGAGCATCAAAATAAATAACTCATCTTCTACCTTTCTTTAGTTTGATAGATAATCAAAATAAAGAACCAAAACATGATAAATTGGACATAAAATTAGCCCTCCTTCGCAAGAAGGAAGAACTGCGTGGATTTTGATTCCCATTCAACGGGATACACAGGCAAGCTGTATAATAGCTTCAAATCCAAAAATGTTAAAAAACCATCTTTTTTCCTTTTACTTTTTTTATTGTATTTTATCATGTTCAGATCTTTGGGGAATGTATGATCAACCTAGAACCCATAAAGGCTAGAGTTGATATCTTTTATTTTGAGTTTTTAATTGTAATAATTTACTTTATCATTCTTTTATTGCTCTATTGCTTAATTCTTTTTATGTATTCATCTTATATGTCATTTCATATGTCATTCTTTAAATTGTTCATAAAAAATATTTTAAATCAAGGTTAAAATTAGAAGCCATGTTCAACTGAATCATCTTTGGTTTTAAAGACTAGTGCACTTTTTTTCCTTTGGAATAAAATTGGAGTCAAAATGGGGTTTTACCTTAAATTTTCCCAAAAAAAATAACTTAAGGTGGCGACTTCAAAATTCAAAATCATTTTCAAATAAAAGGCGCTAGGGTCGTCTCAATTCATGAGAAATCGTCCCAAAATGAGCATTCCTGATTCCATTTAGTTGGACAAGACACGGTGCTCGGGTGAGGCCTCACAATGACCAATGATTGTTCATTGATTTAACATAATTTGAAAGAGTGCATATACTAAGGGGGAGCATATTTGAGAAATGTAACAAATTAGAATCGAAGTTGTAGGTTGTAGAAGAGTAGCAGCCACTACTAAGAATATAGCACCCACTACTAAGTAAGTCACAGCAGCTACACAGTATTCACGGTTGCGAATTTCAAATTCAAAAGTTCTAGAAGCTCAGGGGTTAGAGTGAGCAAAAGAGTACTGCCCACTATTTTAATGTGGCACCTGCTATTAAGTAAGTAGTAGTTGCTACATTCAATTCAAAAGATCCAGTAGCATGAGTCTAAAATTATAGCACTTACTACTAAGCATGTAGCTCCCGCTACTTAAATAAGTATTGCCCGCTACTTTTGTGTAGCGCCCGCTACTCTGGAAAATCAGACGTAAAAAATTAGCCATTGAAAAAGTTGTCAATTGCACTCTTTGGCATTAAATGAAGCCAAACAGTTATATTTCATATAAGGCTATAAATATGAGTTGGTAGGAAGATTAAAAACAAGAGAATAACAATTGAGAACTTATTGTTAAGCTATTGCACAAAATCATTCATATTTATGGCTTAAAAAGCTTATTTATTGTAAAACCATTTTTGTGAGCTATTAGTTGTAAATCTTTGAGTTGGTTAAGACTTATTGATTGTTTGAGAGTTGGAAAAAAGTTAAAAATGGATTTTTCTTCTTCTCATCTCTTATAATTCTTAAGGGTTTGAGTGTAAGCCTTAGTAAAACACTTGTATAGGTTTGAGTATGAGCCTTTGATAAAACACTTATGAAGGTTTGATGTGTGAGCCTTTGAAAATATTTTGAAAGATTTGAGTGTGAGTCTAAACACTTGGGTTTGATCTTGTACCCGTAAAAGGATTAAGTAAAATACTCAAGTGTGATCTTGAGGAGTGAACGTAGGCAAGTGTTGGCCGAACCACTATAAAATTCTTGTGTTTGTTTTTTCTTTTCCTTCCTTCATCTTATTAGTTTTTAATCTGCCCTTAATTTGTCATTCCAACTAATTCACCAACCTCTTGGTTGCCAAAGGGACTTTCAGTCTTATATCTCCCTATATCCTAAGACTATCATATCATTGGAGTCGGGGTGTGACACCTATATATGGGTGTTGTTCCTAAATTAATACTAAGAGATTTAGTAAGTGCATCTAATTGATTATTAAGCTTCAAATCTTCAAATTATTTTTGCTATTTAATACCTTGTGCTTACACTTAAATTCTTTGTGTTCACTCTTTCTAAAGCGATATATTAGGCTTAAACTCTTTCATTTTTAATAGCTTTTTGTTAATCTTGAAAGGCATTAAATCTCAAAATTCTTATATTTGCCTAGGAGTTCAAATTAAATCCTAGAAATCTAGTGTAAAGGGCAAAATTTTGGATCAACTATAATTGTAAAAGGCATTTGGGAGCAAACCCAAATTAGTAGAAACTCTAAATCAAGAATTTAGAAGAAGTGGACATAGGAAAAGATTTTGCTCTGAACCACTATAAAAATGAGTTAAGAATTCTTTAACTCTCTCTTCAATTTACCTAATTTGTATTGATTTTAATAGCTTATTGCATTGAGGGTATATTTGCATTAGAAAATTTCAATATCTTATTCACCTCCCTCCTAGTAGCTTTACCAAATAAGGCTTAACAAGATTTAATTAGTTTAGAACTAGACTTTTCATTGTCAATAAAATCAAAGGCTAGCTATAGTTTTAGTATATTATCCCTCAATCCTTGTGGGATCAATGATTCTTACTCATTAAAACAATTGACTATTTATGAGGTCTCACATGTGTATCGGTCCGATCCGCTAGGAATCAACATGCTTAGTTGGGTTCGATATCATAATTGAAGTAGCTATCACATATTGAAAAATTATCTCTTTAATTTTGAAAATGATTTTGGGGAATCACTATATCAATTTATTTTTTTTATCTTGGGAAAATATAAGTTAAAAACTCATTTAGATTCTAATTAAGAATATCCCAAAGGAAAGTGCATTAGACCTTCGAAATCAATAAGGATTGGGGGACTAGATTTTTGGTTTATTTTGAAAATGATGTTTTGGCTTATTAATATAAGATTAACTTAAAACTAGCATGAATAATTAAATAATGGAATGGAAATATAAAATGGTATAATAATTAAAAGGGTGGATGACAAATTATGAAACATTAAAATAAGAAGAAACAAATAAACAAAATAATAGAAATTACACTGAAATTCAAAGAAATAGGGGGATATCTCGTTTAGTCCTTATGGGTATTACGATGATCACACATTTCCCAAAAGTAAAAAAGTGATAGGAAGATGAGAAGTTGTTTATTTTAGAATCGAATTTGTGAGTTGAATCAAGTATGTACTTGCATATTCCTTCGAATAAGAATCAAAGCCCACAAAGTTATTTTCATTTTGCAATGGAGGCTTTGTTTATTTTATCTTTGATTTTATCATATTTTGGTATTTTGTGATTTTAGAAGAAAGGAGTTAAAGAATGTATTTTACCTTGATAATGAAAGAATAAGATAAAGATGTTTTACCTTGACTTTTTTTTAGTAGGAGAAGGAGGATGGAGCACCTTTCTAATTGGAGTTACACTTTTCAAAATATGTGAAGGCATAAAAATACATCCAAGTCTTTAAACCAAGTCAAATCAATGAGAAAAATTTTATCTTCAAAAGCAAATGGAATAAAAAGCAAATTAAAAACCTAATTTAATCTAAGCAGGACTAAACATAGGTGGACTAAAACCAAAGAGGAATTAGCCCTAGGAGTCTTGTAGAGAGAAAAATAGAGAGAAGATTAGTAGGATGCAAGGACAGCTGTCAACTAACATACAGGGGGTGAGGAGAATCATTATAGGGAGGCTACTTTTATGTCCAATGGAGTGGAGTAAGGAGTTCCAATCTTTTAATATAGGATTGGCATACAAAACTAAAGAGAAAACATGGAGCAGAATAGGTTACAGTAGAGGGACCTTGTGAATCTGCAGGTGGCCTTGTTGCTGCTAGAAGGGCCTCTGTGGTTCCACAGAGCCAGCCTGCGAGTTATTTTGCTATTTTGGTCCATTTTTGTCCATTTTGATTCATCAAAGTTATGTTCTTGCCTATCCTTAATTTCAAAGATCTCATGGGATTTTTCCAAAATCTGTGTTAGTTCAATAATTCCTTGGATTGTCTTACTCTTGTTTATAAACATGCGTAAGTTTGTTTATAAACATGCGTAAGTCTGGTTATATGTAGTTAAATGTCCTAGAGTTGTAAAATTACATGTTCAGAATATTGTAATATGTGCACTTGTGGCACTTGTGCTCAACTTGTAGTGTCATCTATTAAGCCAACAAATTAGGACAAATCCAAAATATGCAAAGAATGGAAGGAAAACATTTGATCGGCCAAAGAACATGCCTACAACATAAACAACATTTGACAACCTTAAACATGGGTCCCATAAACATCTCATCCTGAACCCAGTGAGCGTCGCACTCAGATCAAATATAATCATCTAAGTCAAGGAGTACTAATCGACAATAGACACAAATGGCTAATAATAGCAGTGAATGTTGCTAATAATGGCAGTGAATGTAGGAAGAATAAAACAAAATAAAGTAAATGAGTTAGACTCAAAGAGTTAACAGGAGAAAAATAAATCACTTAAGAACAGCCCTGGTTATATATAGACATGACTAATGCCTCATTGTAACTCAAAGACTATCCTTTTTCATTTTCAAAACTGACCGCGTTCACTGCACTTTTAAAGACCACTATAATTATTATCGAAGACCAAGGGTAACTTCTGCAGCTTCCCGAGAAGATCGCTCAAAGACTCGAGATCATTGGCACATGCTGCATGGAGTAGAACGTGGGTCCGCCCATACAGATTCCAAGATAGAATACTTAACAATTCACAAGCTAGACCGTGTAGAAAACTCAAGAAGATACTACTCATGGCTACTACAAACTCAGCCTTTCGTGCCAGCGAATAGGGGGGCATTGATAAGGACTAAAAATGGCTATCCTAAATGGTTCATATGATATGACCAAGACACTTCATTCACAAGTAGCCATGTCACTCATTAACTCCAATTCTCAGTACAAAAAGCAACATAAATACGACTCTTCCTCCATTCCTCATAAAGATTTATCTTGGAACTTTCCTCAAGCAGGGAAAATAACCTAACCCAATGAGAGATCCCTCTTCCACCTTGGAGAAGGCCAACTCATTGATGGCCAGAGCTAAATACTTTTACAAAAACTAGGGGAAACACTGGTAACAAATCTTTAAACCCACTCACTTCCCTAATCAAGCCTTTGTACTGAGAGTAGGCAATATCACATTTTTGCCTACATTTATATTACATTTTCATTAAAATAAGGTAAGAAAATTTGGCAATATAAATTCAAATTTTATAAAGTTGGATATAAATCATTCATTTTCAAGCAAATTGTTGGCCAAGCAAGGAGTTAATCATAGCTCTGATTTTATGGCAAGGCTCGTTTTCTGATCTTGATGTCCATTGTGGATATGATGCTCTTTGATTTACTAACATTGGCTCGTCCTCACAAGCATGTCATGCTTTTGGTTGATTCATGTGTAGTTGGTGTTTCCCTACTGATTTGTTTTTTAGCCAGTTTTGTTATTTAGTTCATCAGGTTTTATTGATCTTTTTTTTTTAGTAAATATTGCTCTTATTTTCATAGTAAGGCTTTTGGGCATTATTTTCTTCAATGTTTTGGTATGGGTTGTACACCTTTCCGCTTGATGTGCACTTTTTTCTTAATAATATTACATCTACAGTTAGTAAAAAAAAAATCTTTCATTTTCAACCAATGACTAGATCTCAAATGGAAGAATTTTATGGTATGTTTGGATATGTGAACACATGATTTTTCACCTTACTGCGTATATCTAGGCTTTTGCATATTCTGAAGCAAGTATCGGATCATTGGTGAAGTAACCAAGCTTCCCTGAACCTTTGGAGTACCCCCGAGACATAGTTGAACTCATATTGGACTGAACAGAACCCACAACAGAACCGAAAGTTGGAAAAATGGCTCAAAATGCTCGAGCCCATGCCTAGCACACCTACTGCCGCTAGCAAGGCTTAGCATTGCCGCCATGCTTATTGGGGCAGCGGGGTTGCCAAGTATGCCCTGCAAATCTGGCTTTTAGAATCCCCATTTTGCCCTTATTGGTCTATAAATAGAGGCCTCCCACCACCATTTTCCATACCTCTTCTCTCTTTGAGAAAAAAACCACTCACTCTCTTTCTAAAAAATCTCTCTTTGAGATTTTCTCACTCTAACTTCTCTATTTGAGAAAATTAGAGATTAATTAAATAAATCTCATTAAAACCCTAATCAACTCTCTTTGAGTTGTAATTTATTTAAATCGACTCTCTTTGAGTTGTAATTTATTTAAATCGACTCTCTTTGAGTTGTAAATTTGTTAAGCCGACCAAACTCTCTTTGAATTCTTAAAATTAGGGTTTAGTTCTTTTTGAATGAAAATCGTCTCCATTGGTTCTCAATGAATCGAAAACTAAGAAGTTGGCCCATCAAATCTCCAATTAATTCTCATTGATTTAATTGGACCTCTTCGAACCAAAATTTGATTATCAATGTGGAATTCCGATCCGAAAAAGCTCTCCGACCACCACCACCTCGAAAATTGCAAAGAAAGGTATAATCAGACTTTCTAAATTTGATCTGTTATCATGAATTGGACCCCCCAATAAGGCCAAAGCAGACTTTTAAACTGAAATTAGAACAAAATCCTTCATAAGACGGCGAACTACTCATATTTTGATTGTCATTCAAAGGGATATGTAGGCATATTTTTAATTAAGCATCAAATTCAAAAACCCTAAAATCATTTTTTTCCCTTTCATTACTTTAAAATCATTTATTTCGGAGAATTTGTAATTGACCTGGAACCCATAAGGGTTAGAGTCAATATCTCCGACTTATTTAAATTGAGGAATTTATGATTAACCTAGAAGTCATAAGGGCTAGAGTTAATATCCTCAATCGTCAGTTATATAATAATTCAATTTATTTATTACATTATGATTTATTTACTGTTTTAGCATCTATATAACTGTCATGTTATTAAATTCATATTTTCAAGTCGAAATTAATTAAAAGCCAAGTTCAAAGTTTCTTAAACCAAAAACCTAGTCCCCAAATTTGACTCGGTTCAAAGGTCTAATGCATTTTAACCATGGGATTTAAATTAGAGTAATTTTAGATTTTTACCTTATATTTTCCAATTAAAAAATAAATTAGACTCCCTTAAACATATTTTAAAATTGAAATGACTTCAAAACATAAAACATGATAAACAAAAAATTAAACTATAATCAATCACATCTTTCAAAATAGAAAAGGCGACTACAGCTCGCGACGTGGGACCGAACTCCAAATGAGCATTCCGATTTCTCAAGGGAATCGAATAAAGTGCTCGGGCGAGACCTCACAATTGGTGACTCTATTGAGAACTTGTCATTTTTATTCAAAAAATAAAAAGAGGATTACTAATTGGTTTGAAAAATAATTTTTTCAAAGAAAACTCCGACTTAGCTTTTTAATTTAAAACTAACTTTGCATTGTATGCATCACTACATGGACTCTTTATCCACCACCAGTTACAAATCTCAGCCTGGATCATGAGTAGCATTGATCCAACAACCCTTTTTAGATATGTTGGGAGGTACCAAAAGTATCCAACCCACAACGAATCCTTAATCATTTTAAGGTATAAAGAGTATACAGTATTGTCAGACCTATGCGACACTCTTTTTTTCACATGTAGTTAGGTATATAGTTTCCCTAATATGACATAATCTTTTTATCCAAGCCACCTAGCCTTCATGTAATTCGACTCTAAAACTTGTCCCTATGGCCTATGAACCATGATAAATCAGATGCTATGCTCATGAAATGAATTTTCACATTCATCCATGCAAATATGCACACGTGCGTCCATGCATAGACCATGCCTCTATAGACTTATAGACCAAAGACCCAAGAGTCGATAGTCAAACTCTAAATAGTCTCCAAATCGAGAAAACCCAAAGGATCAAGCACTTGCTTGAGAGATCTACACACCCGATTTATACCTCAAACAGTGAACTTGATCCACTTACCATAAAAACAGTGTGAAACCGACCCATCAACCTTAATAGTAGAACTGACCCACTTACCAGAAAACCTTACATCTGACCTAAACAGTGGAACCAACCCACTTACCAGAAAACTGTTACCTGACCATATGGTTGACTTAACTCACTAAATAGAAAATTGTGTATCCGACCAAATAGTGGACTTGACTCACCAAATAGAAAATCATGTATCCGACCAAATAGTGGATCTGATCCACCAAACATAAAACTATATAGTGGACTAGACCCACCAAATAGAAAACCATGTAGTAGGCTTGACCCACCAAATAAAAAACCATATAGTGGACTTGACCCACCAAATAGAAAATTATGTATCTGACCAGATAGTGGAGCTGATCCACTAAATAGAAAACCATGTATCCAACCTAAATAGTGCATCTGACCCACTTACTTGACCCATTAAAATAGTAAAGTCAACAAATTGACCTATTTACTTGAAAACCATACAGTAAACCTAATCAACTAAATAGAAAATCAAATATCTAGCCCGAACAAATAAACCTGAGCCATTAAATAAAAAGCCAAATATCTAACCTAAACCATAGGAAACCGATCCACTCACTAGAAAATCGATCTAATCGAACATTGAACCTAACCCATTAAACAGATTATCATATACCCGACCTAAACAATGAATCTGAACAGCTAAACAGAAGACGGTGAACCAGACCCACTGACCCGAAAGACTGTTGTCACGACCTATCTCGGAAGTCGTGACGGTCCTAGGGTACGGATGATGCATAAGCGACCAGTACCACGTAGAACCCAATAGACTATCTATATGGCATGCATCAAATAAATACAATTCAAATAATTATAAAAATGTTGAGGAAAATTCGACAGCATTTCCCCTAAAATAGGACTACGCCCAAAATAAGAATCAAGCAAAAATACTTCAAAAATATCTACAAGCATTCCAACTACTGATCCCTCCTGGATCTCCATCAACAATCTCAATATATATTTAACATCTATCTCAACATCAATATATATATAATCAACCAAAATATTAAATATAAACATCATTATATATGCAGACTTATAACTATCTATATGATAAACACCTATACAGTACCATGGAAACCATTCTATACATTGTTTACAAATTCTTTAATACTGAGAATTTACATGCAATAGACTTCCAAGGCCGAAGAAAATGTAGCCAATGGAAACATGAGCCTCACCGAAGACCTGAAGAAAACAAACACTAAAGGAATGAGTATAAAAATACTCAGTGAGTTCATAAGCATAAGAATGCAGTAAATGCATTATGATAAATATTTGTACCATTATAATATATATATATTTATATATATAAACTATAGTATATGAATAATAATAATATTAACAGTAATAATATCAATATATATATATTAACATGTAAATAATAACAGGTAGCACATATATGATATCACAGGTTTTGGGTCACTTTGAAATTTTATACTCAGCACTATCATAAAGTGCATAACACTAGGGAATACAACGTCCCTCCCTAGCAAGGGTACCATAAATAAATGAAATACATAAGGATATATTCCTTACGACTAGAGAATACATCATCCCTCTCTAGCAAGGGTGACATAACTCACACAGCCGATGGATTTACCCGCTATACCATCGAAAATAGCCCTGAACTAATATCATATAACTGTGCCTCCATTTAACAATAAATATGGCATATATATAATATATATAGCAATATAACAATCATATATGCATATATAAGAAGAAACAAAGTCAGAAAATATTTTACCAAAAAATTGGCCCGCCGGGCCCAGTTGCGCTGTCGCAACTGGCTATCAAATTACGGGTCCATTTTGGAATTTTTAGGTAGTTTCTGGTTAACTGGGTTACCAAAGGAATTAAAAGGACTATGAGATACCGTTTTGAAGCTTAGGTCGGGACTAGATGATTGGGCCAAGCGGTGGCCCAATTGGTTTTCTGGTTTTCATTTTATGGCCAATTAAATTACAGGTCAGTTTAAGTGTCTGCGGCGGATGTTTTTATGGGCCAATTGTAACTTTGGTCACTTTTAGCTAACAAACTGTATATATAACATATATTATGAATGAAATGATATAATGTAGGCAAATCATGCGTAATTATGCTAATGAACTTGTAACACCTTAGCTTAAACCCTAATAGGGACCTTTAGGGAAATAATTTTTCCTTTCTTATTGATGTGTTATATTATGTGTGAATGCATGGAATATGTATATATGCATGTTATATGACCTAATTTTTAGGCCTAGAGTTG
>CANXYC010073853.1:0-11513 GCA_948193065.1 Aleurites moluccanus | reverse complement strand
AATTATGTTGAATATTATTGATTTGGAGAAACCCTAATTTTGTATATTTGGGGAAATTTCTTAGGAGAGGAATTTCGAATTGATTGAGGAATTAAGTGAGCAGATTTCTAAAGAGGAATTTAAGAGAAATTTGTGTAAGAGGTAAGCATGATCATCCTATTTGATTATTGTTCTTTGAAATTAAAATGACCAAAGTATTCTTATATTTGTTATCCTATTGTATATATATATATTTATATACTTGTACAATGAGAATGGCTTGATCAACCTTTTTGGATCAAGTCCATATGTTTCTTGTTTGTAAACTCGATCTGAATGATGCTATATGATGATGGTCTTGCGACCAATATGCTTTCTATGATATTGAAACCCCATGACCCATGGATAAAACGCTCCTCCCAATGAGAGTAAATTCATTCGTTCATTGTGCACTTTGGGAGCCTAGTTGATAGGATTTTTATTAGTGTTCCACCTAGAGGGGGCCATGAGCTTTAGGCGCATGCCTGGCCAAGCATGTGTGCATGTTAAGGTAGCAAGGCTACCGATACGTATGATATGATATGAGATCAGTTCTACCAGATGAGATTTGATAATGCCATTCTTTGTGGGCATTTTATGTTCTAAATATGAACCATGATTTGATTTATGACATGATTTGATATAGCCAAAATTTTTGTGAGAACCATGTTTCCTTCAAGAAAAGCCTATGATTTCTTTCATACCTATATGTATAATTATTTGTTCATGACCATGATGCGATATTCAGATATTTGATTATAATGTTCATATCTTACTGAGTTAAAGACTCACTCCTCTTCTGTGGATTTCAGATGATAGCTTAGCTCGTGAGGGAGCTAATAGAGAGGATCGGGCTTCTTGACTTGTTTATCCCAAGAAGCTTCATTGTAATAATTCTTTTGAGATATTTTGTATATTTAATTAATGGTATTATGATACAATATATATTGGAGTATACTCTAGAGTTCCGTAGTTAGTCATTCGAGGATATTAGTATATTTTGATGTATGATTGTTACCTTTTTGGGTACTCTTGTTCCTCATTGATGTGAGATGTATCTTTTGATCATTAAGGAACAAGAGAAAGATATGAAATGATAATAGAAAGATATAATTGATTTTAATTCTATGTATGGACATAATAGATGTATGGTAATATATGATGTTGTAATTTATTTGATGATGATGAGATTCATGATTTGTGAGTTCTACGGGTTTAGGGTGACCTTAAGCCTACTTTTTCCCTAGGACTGTCGCACCACTGGAGTTGGGGTGTGAAATCATTCGAGAGATTTCTTAAGCTTAAGCCCTCAGAGTATAGAGGTAAGATGGATCTTACAGATTTCCTAGAAGAAATCGAAGAGAAAGTACAAATTTTGCGGATTTCTGATAGAAGAGCCATAGAGTTTGTGGGCTATTTGATGAAGGTTGAGGCCAAGGATTGGTTCAAGAAAAGCATTTCTGGTATGCTTCGGGGAAACGAAGACCTTTCATGGGAGAGATTCAAGGAATTGGTACTGAATGAATTTCTTCCAAAGAGCATGAGAGAAGCTAAATCTATAGAGTTTGAAAGATTGGCTTAGACACCTGGTATGAGTGTTTTCAGTTAGTTGAGCAAATTTGCTCCAGCTTTAGTGCGTGCAGAAGCGGCACTGATTCAAAGGTTTTGCAGAGGATTAGTGGCTCCACTATTTAAACTCCTAGCTACTCTTGAGTTTGACTCTTACTCTAAGTTGGTGGATAAGGCTAGAGTAATTAAGAATAGAGAGATGGAAGCTATATATGAAAGAGCAGAGAAGAAGAAAGTTAAAACAGGCAGTTCTTCTAAACAAGAGAGTGGGGTAAAAAGTATGGGAGTAACTCATTAGTCAATTCCTCATAGTGGGTATAGAGGACTTTCAGAGAGACCGTGACAGAGTCAGACTACCCTTGGAACCACTTCTCAGATGAGTCATGGTTCAGCCAGTTTTGCACCATCTAGGACTTTTAATCCTTTGTGTCCTGCATGTGGTAAACTTCATAGAGGCCCTTGCTATTATGCGACAGGTGCATGCTTCAGGTGTGGACAACAAGGTCATTTACTCAAGAATTTTCCACAATCATCCTATGGAGTTAGACCTCAGGCTTCTCAGACAACAGTTCAGATGGATAGGGAGAGGAGTGTTACTCAGCAGCCAAGTGCAGGCCGATGCATTTTAGGTAGGACTCCAGAGATTGGCAGAGGGTCAGGTCAGCCTGTGGCTCAGGCTTCAGGGTCAGTTCCCATGGGTAGAGGCAGAGGGGGAGTTTTTTCTTTGGCACAGCATAAGGCCCAAACATCTAACACGGTTGTTATAGGTATTCTTCTGATCCAAGCTTTGAATGCTAGAGTGTTGTTTGATTCAGGAGCTATGCATTCCTTTGTGTCATCATGTTTTGCTAAGAAATTGCATGTGCCTTATGAGTTGCTTAAAACTGTGTTGATTGTTTCTACTCATTTGGAAGAAGAGATTGAAGTTCAGAACTTTTATCCCTCATGTGTGGTTAGCATAGGTGGCAAGAACTTGAATGTAGATTTGATTGAATTGCCTGTGCTAGAATTGATGTGATTTGGGGCATGGATTAATTGTCCAAGCACTATGCTACCATAGATTGTAATGGGAAGAAGATAGTTTTCAAGCCACCTTCAAGTGAGGAGTTTGAATTTCAAGGGGAGTGGATCAAAGTACCATATAATGTGATATCTGCCATTAGGGTAAGAAGGTTATTAAGAAAGAGTTACCAAATGTATTTGGCTTATGTCCGAGATACTCAGAAGGAAGTGAAAGGCATGGAGTAGATTCCAATAGTTAGTGAGTTTCCAGACATATTTCCTGAAGAATTACCAGGGTTGCCACTGGATAGAGAGATAGAGTTCAGTATCGAGTTGCTACTTGGCACAAGTCCGATTTCTATTCCTCCCTACTATATGGCATCGATTGAGTTGAAAGAATTGAAAGTTCAATTGCAAGATATGCTTAACAATGGATTCATTAGACCTAATAGTTAGCCATAGGGAGCACCAGTACTCTTTGTGAAGAAAAAAGATGGTTCTATGAGATTGTGTATCGACTATAGGCAGCTTAACAAGGTTACCATCAGGAACAAGTATCCTTTGCCAAGGATAGATGATTTGTTTGACCAATTACAAGGTGCTAATCATTTCTCCAAGATAGACTTAAGGTCAGGATATCATCAGTTGAGAATTCGTAATGAAGATGTACTGAAAACGTCTTTTCAGACCAGATATGGACACTATGAGTCCTTAGTGTTGCCATTTGGATTGACTAATACACCAGCTACATTCATGGACTTGATGAATAAGGTGTTCAAGCCATTTCTGATCAAGTTTTTTATTGTATTCATCGATGACATTCTTGTATATTCTAGGAGCAAGGAAGAACATGAAGAACATCTTTGGATTATATTGCAGACCATGAGGAAGCATCAATTGTTTGCCAAGTTCTCCAAGTGCGAGATTTGGCTCAATAGTACTTGTTTCCTTGGGCATATTGTGAGTAAAGAAGGACTTAAAGTTGATCCAAAAAAAGTGGATGCGATCCTTAATTGGCTTAGACCCACAAATGTTTCTGAAGTTAAAAGTTTCTTGGGTTTGGTAGGGTATTATAGGAGGTTTGTATAAGATTTTTCTAAGATTGCAGCACCTTTGACCAAGCTTACTTAGAAGCAAGTGAAATTCCAATGGACGAATGCTTGTGAAGGGAGTTTCTACAAGTTGAAGACTTGTTTTACCATGACACCTGTTTTGGCTTTGCCATCAGGAGAAGGAGGATATGCAGTGTATTGTGATGCATCGAGAGTTGGATTTGGATGTGTACTTATGTAGCATGGTAAAGTGATAGCCTATACTTCTAGACAGTTGAGGAAGCATGAGGTGAATTATCCTACGCATGATCTTGAGATGGCTGCAGTTGTATTCGCGTTGAAGATATAGAGACACTACCTGTATGGAGAGAAGTGTGAGATCTTCATATATCATAAAAGTTTGAAGTATATCTTCCAGCAGAAGGATCTCAATCTTTGGCAGAGGAGATGGATGGAATTATTAAAATATTACGATTGTGAAATTTTGTACCACCCAGGAAGGGCTAATGTGGTGGCGGATGCTTTGAGTAGAAAAGCTTTGGGAAGTTTAGCCCATATCCAAGTTAGTAAGAGATCTCTAGTGAGAGAAGTGCAGAGTTTTCATGATATGGAGATTAGATTGGATATGTCAGATGTGGGTGTGTTTTGGCTTATTTTCAAGTTAAACCAGTACTTATTGATCAGATAAGAGAAGCGCAAGATAAAGATCCTCAGTTGGTGAAGCTAAAGAACGATGTGGGAACAGAGTGCTCTAGACTTTGCCATATTTGATGGTGTACTAAGATTGGGCAATAGATTATTTGTTCCAGCTATGGATGGATTGAGAGATGTGATTTTTAATGAAGCTCATCATTCCAGCTACGATGTACCGCGATATCAAAAGTTCTTATTGGTGGAGTGGAATGAAAAGAGATGTCGTAGAATATGTAGCTAAATGTCTAACTTATCATTAAGTTAAGTTCGATGGAAATAGGAGAGAGTGACTATGGATTTTGTGGTTGGTTTGCCAAAGACTTCAAGAGGCCATGATTCAAAATTGACCAAGTCAGCTCACTTCTTACCAGTCAAGATGACTTATATGGATTCTCAGTATGCATAGATATATGTTGATGAGATTGTCAGGCTTCATGGAGTTTCAGTTTCGATAATTTCAGATAGAGGTACTCAGTTCACCTCGAGATTTTGGTAGAAATTGCAAGAGTGCTTGGGTACACAACTTGATTTTAGCACAACATTTTATCCGCAGATGGATGGACAATCAGAGAGGACCATCCAAACTCTAGAAGACATGCTGAGGATGTGCATTCTATACTTTGGAGGAAATTGGGATACTAACTTGTCGATGATAGAATTTGCCTACAACAATAGCTACCATTCAACGATCCAGATATCTCCTTATGAAGTTTTGTATGGTAGGAAATGCAAATCTCCCTTGTGTTGGGATGAGGTTGGGGAAAAGTATATCGAAGGGCCCAAATTGATAAGATATATGTTAGAAAAGATTCCACTGATTCAAGAGAGATTAAAGACATCTTTCAGTCATCAAAAGAGTTATGCTGATCCAAAGAAAAAAGACCTTCAATTTTCCATTGGAGATCTAGTGTTCTTAAAGATCTCACCAATGAAAGGAGTTCTACAGTTTGGCAAGAGAGGCAAGCTATCTCCACGATTTATCAAACCCTTTGAGATTCTGAGCAAGATTAGAGAGATTTCATACAAGTTAGCTTTTCCACCTAACATAGATAGTATGCATTCGGTATTCCACTTATCGATGCTTCGAAAATACGTCACTGATCCTTCTCATGTGCTACAAGTTTCGGCAGTGAACTTTTAGCAAGACTTGACGTATGAAGGGATTCCAGTCGCCATTGTGGACCGAATGATCAAGAGACTACGAAACAAAGATATAGTAATGCTTAAGGTCCTATAGAGGAATCAAGTAATGGAAGAGTGCACTTGGGAAATCGAATAGAGCATGTAGGACAAGTACCCTTATCTATTTCAAGAGTAAGGTAAGTCTTAAAATTCGAGGATGAATTTTCTTAAGGTGGGGAGAATGTAATAACCAGTACTTGGAGCGTTAGAGTAGATATGTGTTTGTTCATATTTGTTTAATGAATGTTAGCATGTGTATGTTTATATGTGCATGGTAGATAATTTAGAATGTTATATTAAGTATAGATTGCTCCTAGAATGATTATATGTTGAGACATGATGAGTTATGACTGATTTTAAGGTGTTAAACATGTGTATGTATAAGTTGATTAAGTTTGGACAAGTTAGAATGGAGAAAATATGAAAATGATTCAACACCTTGAAGAAAGTTTTCACGGGAGTGAAAGACCTTTTCATAGGAGTGAAAGATCTTCATTACCGTGAGAATACTTTCTGTGTAATTTTCCATTTTTCTAAGAAATTGACTTTTATGGGCATGAATGCTCTATTCACGGGCGTGAAGCCTCGAGTCTATATAAGCTTGAACCCATTTCTTTCATTTTTAGCTGACCCATTTCGTTATTCTTCCTCTCTTTCTTCATAAATACACTTCAACCACCCCTAAATTCATTAAATTCTCTACTCAAATACTTATTTCATCTCCATTAAAATAAGAATCAAGAATCAAACCTTCAAGAACATTAAGATTTTAGATTTTTCCAAGAATCTCCTGTTACGTCCCGATTTTAGAATATGACGGTCTTAGGATACAGGAGATGCTAGAGGCGTCCGACACCTGTAGAACCTAGTATCACATACTATACTCAATTACTATCAATTAATTAATCAATTACTCAATTATTATCCATTTTGTAATATGTTTGTTTGTTTGCAACTTATTCTGCAATTGACTATAATCATCATCATCATATGCCATATCCATACTTAATTTCATATTATACTATACATGCATAATTATAGTCTAACTATGTCATTTATACAACCTATGGCATAATTAAAATATACATACAAAATACAGTGTTCAAAATAATTACACTATTGTATAGACACTGCAGAATTCCTCGGGAAACAACAATTGAGAATCTGCCTTATACTCAGCACCTAGAAAGGAGAAACAATGAAAGGGTGAGTATAAAATACTCAGTGAATCTAATATGCATCGACCATTAGAAATAGCTAGAATGTCAATGAACAATAGGCAGATAATCAATAAATATTAATCTGCTCATCAATATATGAATAAGGAATCAGAATATAGTGAATGACTGTAGAATCAATAAATAGGTCAACGAAGCTATATCACATAGATAAGACAGATAAAAGGCCATGAAACTCATATCACATGTAACAACCATGTATCAATATATATAAGACTAATGAAGTCTTATGGCTAGGACTGTTAATCCTTCCCAGCTAGAGTATAATTATACAATGTGTACATTGCCGACAATTTGTACCCACTACCCCGTCGAAGAGGCAGCTCTGTAAAATCTCATTGGAATCAATAATTATCTCATCAAATAACAGTAGCTCGTGAATTTACTCAAACGAGACTACAATTAGGCAATGGATAAGCAATAGAAGAAGCAATAAATAATGGTATTACGAATGGCAAATAACTTTGGAATGAATAAAAAGTTGAACAATCAAAGTCAAGAAGTTGGCTCAATTGGCATGTCAATGTCGCTGGTGACGATGACATTCAAATGGTAGGTCTATGGATGAAACAATGGTAGACCTATGGCAAAATGAACTAGGCATTTTGTCAAACACTTGGTGTGTAACATTGAATGGACAATTTGGCAAGGTTATGGTGCAACATTGACATTGCCCATATAATCAACAAATAACTCACAATGTAGGCTACACAATAGGCATTGATTTGCCAATAATAAACATCATTCAATGGATGAAAATGGCATGTGAAACAAGAAGAAAAACAAAGCAAAAATCATAGAGTGAATAGTGTTAAGTGGTTCGACCAAAATGGGAAAAATGGAGGAGGATTCAAATCATCAATTCAATGCTTTGGATATGTTAAATGATGCAGATTAAACTCACCTCATACTTCAAATGAGCAAGGAAAATTGATTTTCCACCTTAAGCTTCAAAGAAGGCAAAAATCACTACTTTCCAATTCATTGTGTTCTACATCAAACCAATAATAAATTAAACATCCATTAGTCTCCAATTAACATATTTTAAACTTAATTAACATTAACTAATACTACTTCAAAGATTCAAATCATACAACTTCAATCTAGGATTTTAAATTAGGAAAAACTCAGCAAATGCATCAATTGATGCAATTAAACACTAAACCCATCTAATTCAATGTCTAATACATCTAATTAATCTATTTAATCAAAGAAATCAACTTGTTACCTTGGTTTGATGATGGAACTGAAATCTTCTTCAAGTTTGTTCTTGATTTGCTTTGTGTTTCTAAGAGAAAAATGGATGGAAATGGAAGATTCAAGGTTAGATTTTGTGTTTTCTTCAAGTTTTCCTTAAGAAACAAGCTTGGATTTGGGTGGAATGGAGCAAAGGAGTTTCGGCCAAAGGAAGAAGAAGAGAAGAAAATGAGCAAATATCTTCTAAGTGTTCCTTTCATACTTGGAAGAATTGGCAAATTACATTTAAATGCTCAAACTATCCATTAATTGGACTTTGACCTTATCTTCTTCTATAATTTATTCTGACAATTCTGTTGAGAATTAAATTTAAAAGTGGGAACTCAAATAGCTTCATTTTATCCGTAATTTATTATAAAAATAGTTTCAGAGCCATTATGAAACTCAGACAATTGGTTTTCCACCATACCCCTAAAGTTCAACTTATTTACGATTTTTCCATTACTCAAATTTTCAGTGTTCTTAAACATTTTTCAACTCTTTATTTTCACCATAATTTCACATATAAATATATGATTCTTTATCTCCTAGTCTGAATCATAAATTCATCTATCAATGGGACTACTATTTCCTCGGACAGTGTAATTAACACTGACATTTTTCGGGATAGTATCACAAATGCAATCTAACTGAGGTTCAAAAATTATCCTTAGTTATTTCGGTATTTCCATTCCAATAATTGGTTATGCTATTGTTCAATTATGGTAGCATTTCCTAGAGTATTACATTCTACCTCCCTTCAAATAAATTCCTCCTCGAATTTAAAATAATTACATACCACAATATTGGAATAGAAATGGATATTTGGTCATCATATCATGCTCACTCTCTCAGGTAGATTCCTTCATCGACTGATTCCTCCAAAGCACTTTTACCATCGATATCTCCTTATTCCGCAACTTTTTGACCTGTCGATCCATAATCTCTATAGGTAGCTCCTCATATGACAAATCTTCATTAACATCAACATCTTGTACTTCCAATACATGTGATGGATCATGCGCATACTTCTGTAGCATCGAAATATGAAATACTGGATGAACATGGCTCAGATTAGGTGGAATAGTCAACCTGTAAGCAATATTACCGATCTTCTCAAGAATCTCAAATCGCCCCACATACCTTGGTGACAGTTTTCCTTTCTTTTCAAATCTCATAACACCTTTCATAGGTGAGATTTTAAGGAATACATGATCACCAATTGCAAAATATATATATTTTCGTTTCGGATCTACTTAACTCTTTTATCTGCAAAAAGCGGTCTTCATCCGTTCTTTTATGATAGGCACCTTTTCCATTGTTTCCTTTATCAACTCTGGGCCTTCCAGCTGTTTCTCATCCGGTTTCACCCAACATATTAGAGATCGACATTTTTTACCATACAGTGCCTTATATGGAGCCATACCAATCGACGAATGGTAACTTTTGTTATAAGAGAATTCAACCAATGGTAGTTACTGATCCCAGTTACCTTTGAAATCCAAAACAAATAACCACAACATATCCTCTAATGTCTAGATAGTCCTTTCTGATTGTCCATCGATTTGTGGATGGAAAGTTTTCTGATTGTCCATTGATTTGTGGATGGAAAGTTATACTGAATCGTAACTGAGTACCCACAGCCTCCTGAAACTTCAGCCAAAGCCGAGAAGTAAACTGTGTACCCCTATCCGATATAATCATCAATGGCACTCCATGAAGCTGTACAATCTTATCAACAACTGAATAACTGGTCTTAACCTCGAGAAAATGAGTAGACTTTGTCAATCTATCCACAATAACCAATATGGAGTCATAACCCCGTGTAGTCCTCGGTAAACAGACTACAAAATCCATAGTAATCCGCTCCCATTTTCACTCTGGCAAATCTATCTCCTGAAGCAAACCAGATAGCTTCTGATGCTCAAACTTAACCTATTGACAAGCTAAGCAAGTAGAAACAAATTTAGCTACATCCCTCTTCATATTAGGCCATAAATAAACATCCTTCAGATCATGGTACATCTTTGTAATTCCAAGATGTACACTATATGAAGAATAATGAGCCTCTCTCATAATCTGATCTCGTAGCCCATCAATGTCGGGTACACATAACCGATTCCCACACTTCAATACATCATCCTCTACTGTAAACTCTGATGCCTTGCCATTTTGAACATCTCCCTTTAGCTTCAATAGATATGGATCTCTATCCCGTGCCACCTTAATATCATCAATCAACAGTGGCTTAACCCAAAATTGGGCTATCAGAGCCTGGTTATGATCCTGGGATCCCAAATCCAACTCTATACCTATATCAGCTAACTCTTTCATCTCACATATTAATAGTCCTCTGGAAACTAAGATGTGAGCTAGACTACCTATAGATTTCTGACTCAGTGTATCTGCCACTACATTATCCTTACCCGGATAGTAAAGGATCTCACAATCATAATCCTTAAGCAGTTCAACCCATATATGTTGTCGGAGGTTCAAATCCTCTGTTGCAGAATATATTGCAAACTCTTATGATCAGTATATATCTCACATTTAGACCCATACAGATAATGTCTTCAGATCTTCAGTGCAAATACTACTGATGCCATCTCCAAATCATGTGTCAGATTGTTCATCTCATGCTTCTTTAACTGTCGAGAAGCATGAGCATAAGCAATCACTCTTTTATTATGCATCAGAACATATCACAATCCAACCTTGGAAGCATCACAATAAACTGTGAATTTATCATCCTTTGATGGCAATGCTAAAACCGGAGCACTTATGAGGCAAGACTTCAAAGTCTGAAAACTGCTCACACATTCATCTGTCCATAGATACCTCTCTTGTTTCCAAGTCAACTTACTCAATGGAGTGGCAATTTTGGAGAAATCTTTCAAAAGCCCTCTGTAGTATCCCGCCATACCAAGGAAACTACGGATGTCAGAAACATTGGTAGGCCGAGGCCAAATTGCAACTGCTTTAACCTTCTGAGGATCTACTTTAATACCATCTTTATGAACAACATGCCTTGGAAAGCACACTTCAGTTAACCAGAACTGACATTTAGACAACTTAGCATATAGTTGATACTCTCGAAGTGACTGTAGTACAATCCTCGGATGCTCTGAATGCTCATCCTCACTCCTGGAATAGATAAGAATGTCATCTATGTACACTATGAAAAACTTATCCAAGAATGGCTTAAATACCATGTTCATTAGATCCATAAATGCAGTCGGTGCATTAGTCAACCCAAGTGATAACATCAGAAACTCATAATGTCGATACCGGGTCCTGAAGGTAGTTTTGGGTACATCTTCTTTCTTAATTCTCGACTGATGATACCCAGATCTTATATCAATCTTTGAGAAGTGACTAGCACTGTCACGACCCGCTCTCGCTAGCCGGATCGCGACGGTCCTAGGGCACGGGAGATGCCAATGGCGACCGGCACCCGTAGAACCCATCAATCTCATACTATACAATCACTCATAATATCGCAGCGAAAAATATAACTTACCCA
>CANXYC010073746.1:0-15605 GCA_948193065.1 Aleurites moluccanus | reverse complement strand
ATCTTTTTGGGCTATTCAACTCAATCTAAGGGGTACAGGATTTATAGCTTGAAGAATAAAAAAATTATAGTTTCCAGAGATCTTGAAGTAGATGAGTTGGCTCTTTGGAATTGGGAGAAAAATTTAGTTGAAAAGCAACCTGCAATTTCTAATCGAGATTCAAGCTTAGGAGGAGGAAATAAAGTTTCAAAGTATTCCGCTGAAAGTGAAGACTATAAAGATGATTCAGATCTTGACTCTCCAATTAAAACAAAATCACTTTCTGAGATTTATGCAAGATGCAACATGGCTATTTCAGAACCAACTGATTTTTTTGACACTTCCAAATTTATAGAATAGCAGAAATTAATGAATGAGAAAATTCGAATGATCGAGAAAAATCAAACTTGGAAACTCAGCACCAAGCCAAAAGGAAAGAACATTATTGGTGTCAAATGGGTTTATAGAACTAAATTAAACCCAGATGGTTCCATTTTTAAGCATAAAGCGAGATTGGTAGTAAAGGGTTATGCTCAAATGGCTATAGTAGATTATGAAGATACATTTGCACCGGTGGCATGACATGACACTATCAGAATGTTACTAGCTTTCGTTGCTAAAAATGGTTGGAGTGTGTTCCATTTAGATGTCAAGTCTTCCTTTCTAAATGAAATTCTTGAGGAGGAGATTTATGTTCACCAACCTCAAGGATTTGAAGTTGCAGGTCAAGAAGACAAGGTATACAAATTGAGAAAAGCTTTATATGGACTGAAGCAGGCGCGTAGGGCCTGGTATGCTAGAATTGACTCTCACTTGATCCATCAAGGATTTAGGAGGAGTGAAAATGAGGCTACATTATATGTTAAATGTTTGCAAGATGGTGGACAACTACTTTTATCCTTATATGTAGATGATATGCTTGTAATAGGGAGTAATTTTCAACTTCTAAAAGGATTTAAGAAAGAAATGCAGCAAGAGTTTGAGATGTCAGATTTGGGGTTGATGAATTACTTCTTAGGAATGGAGATTTATCAGTTGGAGAAAGGCATTTTTCTTACTCAAAGAAAATATGCTTGAGATATTCTTATGAAGTTTAATTTGGAATAAGGAAAATCAGTTGCAACACCACTTGTTTAAAATGAAAAATTAATTTTGTATGATGGAGACGACAAGATAGATTCTACTATTTACAGAAGCTTAATTAGGAGCCTTCTCTATTTGACGACTTCACGACCTGATTTGATGTTTCCATCCAACCTTTTATCAAGATTTTTGCACTCACCAAGTCAAACTCACCTTAATACTGCTAAAAGAGTATTGAGATGCATTAAAGGAACAACTGATTTTGGTGTGTGGTATGAGAAAAACACTAATGGTATTTTGCAAGGTTATGTAGACAGCGATTGGGCTGGAAGCGTGGAGGATTCTAAAAGCACATCAGGTAATTTGTTCTCATTTGGATCAGGTCCTTTCTCTTGGAATTCCAAAAAATAGGAGGTGGTGGCTCAGTCAACTGCTGAGGCTGAGTATGTGACAGCTATTGCTGCAGCAAATCAAGCCATTTGGCTTAGAAAATTGATGGCTGATTTTGGAGAAATGCAAGTTGAGCCTACTATCATCATGTGCGATAATAAATCTGTCATTGCCGTTGTAAATAACCCTGTACAGCATGGTAGAACTAAGCACAATAAAGTCAAATTTCATTCCATTAGAGAAGCAGAGAAGAATCAAGAAATTAAGTTGATGCATTATAAGATAGAGCTGCAAATTGCAGATATTCTCACCAAATCAGTCCCCAAAAGCAGGTTTGAAGAGTTAAGAAGTAAGTTGGTGGTTTCGAAAAAAAGTCTCAAGGAGGACTGTTGAACCACTGAGACTTTCCTTAATAGATTTTATGGAAGATCTGATTTGAATTTATACTTTTGAATTTGAAGTTATCTTATCTTTTTAGTCAATGTTAGTTGATTCCTTATATTAAGGAATTTTTAGTTTCAAATAAGAATAGTAACTGTTAAGATTTATCTGCTGATATCACTCTTGTTATGATATTCTTTCTTATATTTAAACAACTTAATACAATAAAATTATGCATGTAATTAGAGTGAAGTTCAGTTCATCTGTTTTTCTATCATTTATCTCCATTTTATTTTGCCATTTTTCTTTACATAAATGTTTCAAGTGACTGTGTACTGTGTGGTGATGTTATAGAATCTTTTTCACACTTATTTTTTTAGTACTCTAAAGTTGCATCTTTTTGTGTTTCAATTGGTTGTGCTATTGTTGTTGTGGATGATGCTCATTTATCCGATTGGTTCTTACATTTCTTTCATATGCAGGTGCTAATAGAGTTGAGTTGGTATGTGTCATTCTCTGGAGTATCTGGAATTTTAGATATGTTGTCCTAGGGAGAAATGCCAATTCATGTGCTGAATATTTTATTCAAAATGACTTTTCTTTCCTTCGTGAATGGCAAGCTGCTAGGGTGAGAAGAGGTGATGTTTCGAGGGGTAATGAACCATCAGTTGCTGCTGTTAGGGTTGATTTGGCGCCTGGCTTGGGGAGTTTGGGGGAATACTACTGCTGTTACAGGAATAAATACTATTACTGATGCACAACAGCCTAGTGCTTGTGTTCCTACTGCTGGATTGGGTAGCTTGTTGGTTGGTGTTGAAAATGCAGGTTTTTGTTCGAATTCTCCTACTGCGAGCGCTGACAGGTTTGGGAGAGTAATTGGTTGCTCAGTTGCTGCTAGGGCTGTTTTTGGCGCCTGTTTTGGGGAGCGTGGTGAATAATGCCGCTCTTGCATGACTAAGCACTGAGACTGATGCACCACAGTATGAGGTTGGTATACTTAATGCTGGTTTGGGTAGTTTGCTGATTGGTATTGAATCTGCTACTAGTCGTACTGCGCTTATGGAGAGAAGTCGAGGTGCTGATGCGCAAACACAATTAGGTCTTGCTTCAGCAGTAGCTGGTAGTCCTGTTAATGTTGGTGCACATACTGGCGGTGCTTTCAGGACGCGATCAGGCCATGCTTCTTTGCTGATGCAATGGTTTCCACCTCCTACTGGTTATCTTAAATGCAATGTTGATGCGGCTTTATTTTCAAGTGAATTAAAAATGGGAATTAGAGTTGTTCTAAGAGATGAGAAAGGGTTGTTTATCTCCGGTTTCACCATGACTTTAGGCTTTCTCTGTAATCCTAGAGAAGTAGAGGCTTTGGCTATATGAGAAGTATTATCTTGGCTACGTGATTCTTCTTTGGCAAATGTTATCATTGTGAGTGATGCTGAATTGGTGGTTAAGGCCTTTGGAAGTCATATAGGTCAGAGTACGGGTCTCTAATTTATGAATGTTAATAATTAATAAGTCAATTACACAATATGTATATACACTTTGTTAAGGGGCAAGTTAATAAGGTTGCACATATTTTGACACAAATTTATGTTTTTCATACTAATTCTGGAATTTGAGAAATACTTCCTATTCAGATTTAAGAGTATCTCTTTATTGATGCAGCTCATTTTTATTAATGAAATTATCTTTTCTTAAAAAAAAAATTAGTTAGCTTAAAATTAGGCCATACTCTAATATATCAATTATCATAATAAGATTTTTATAATTAATTAACAAACAATTAATAATAAATTAAAAATTAAAAAAGTTTAAAAATGAAAATAACGAAGGAATAAAGTTGGTAAATAAAAAAAATTGCCATGATTTTGTTTGTATATAAGAAAAAGTTTCCTATTAAAATCCTACTTTAAAACGTTAGAGAAAATGAATTATTGATTACCTTTATAAATTAAAATCTCAACTTTAGTTTGTTTTCTTGAAATCAAAATGAATTTTAAAAAACCAACAAATAATGTTAAAATTTACGAATATGTATATATATATTTATGAGTGTATAAGTGTTGAATCTTAATTGTATAAAATTAATTAGACTCAATTATTTATAAATTCTTTATATTATATTATTTTTCGAATGTGGGATCTTTAACTTAATGGCACTATAAAGAGAATGTTGCATGAAATTTTTAACTTTAAAGGAATCAGTATCTTTCCTTTCTTCTAATGCAAAGTTGCGAATTTTACCAGTGTTAAAATCTGCCCCTATTGCAAAAACATCAATCAATCAAGTGAATAACCTTTCTAAAAACAAATATCCAATCACAATTATTCTATTATATATTAAAAAAAAAATTACTAATCGCTGTCACTATACATTATACATGTATATATCTAGAGAAAGAAAGGAAACAGATAACTTGCTTAATTAAAACATGTTGAATAATTTTAGTCTCTACATACCAAGATTTTCTGTAGTCTTTTCCACGTAATTAAGATGATAGGGCAAAACAACAAAATAAATAAATAAAGAGATATTTAAAGTGGTTAATTAGGGTTTTATTAGTTTACAAAAAGAATAAGAGAAATTAATAAATACAAAAACTATATCGTGAAATAAATTTTTAATTAATTAAAAATATAATTAGGTCTTAAATCATGAGATTTTAAATACATAAATAGAAATTAGGTTTTAAAAGATAAAATTTAATTGAGAGTTAGAAAACACTTGAAAAAAACCTGTTTCAAAATTATCACTAATTAAATATTATATATAACAAGACTTCTGAATTTGTGGACTGGGTCAACAACATTTTATGTTGAAATTATATTTCATACAAAATGGGTCCACTATGATCCAATTTATTGATCTTTTTTACTGCACATCCATCATTGATGGACCGGTAACTCTTTTAACGAACTTCCTTTCCCCCCAAATTTTTTTTATTTTTTTTTCTATAGTCTAATATTCGAATTATTCCGATTAAATTAAATATTTTTTTTTCTATATATAGGAATTTTGGAAAGAGAAATAAGATATGGATAAATGGATTTCGGATTTTACTGGCTAATGCAACCACAATATAATATATATTTCTTAAACAAAGTAATATGTATACCTAACAAAATATTGTAAATTCATGCACTTAGAATGAAAATATTTGATAGTAATAAGTTTTGTGACTAAAATAATTATGCTAGTCAAGGGTAGGTTTTACAATTCTTATCCTTCACTCATTAACAATTCAAGAAAAGACTAGTGAGAACATGAATACCCCACTTTATTCTTTCATTATTTTATATTATGTATTAAAAATCATACTTTATAAATTAGCATGATTTTATATATTATTTTAACATATTTTTTCTTAAAATCTCACTGTGAAATAAAGAAAAATCAAAAACACTTTCGTAAAAGGTTACAATATAATGACATTAGAAATGAAGTGTTGAATGCGTAATTGTTCGGGCAACGACTAGCAAGAAATTAAGGTATGGTTTTCTAGATAAAAATGACGTCTCCACTATCTCTCTCTCACATTTTCATTTCCCACAAAGAGACTCATTATTGTCAATGAAAAAACAATTGATAATCTTTATCTTTGCTTACCCACTTCTTCATACATTATATTATATGTTTCTGGCTGTGTTTTAGAAAATTTTAATAGCAATGGCAGATTTATGCCTTGCCACACTTCTATTCTTCTCCATCTTAACAAGAACCTTTAGTACAGCACTAGACTCTATTACCCCAACCCAATCTTTGAGAGATGGAGACACTCTTATTTCACCTAATCAAACTTTTGAACTTGGATTTTTCAGTCTTGCTGATCCAAAAATCAGATACTTAGGTATATGGTACAAGAAAATATCTACTGGAACAATTGTTTGGGTAGCCAATAGAGAAATTCCAATTCCTGGTACTACAGGAACATTAAATATCACTAACGGAAAAAATCTTGTCCTTTTTAATGGTACAAACCATATTTTCTGGTCATCCAATACATCAACAACTGCAAAGCATCTAGTTGCAGAGCTTTTGGACTCTGGCAATTTCGTTCTAAGAGATGCAAATGATACTAACCCAGAGAATTTTCTATTTCAGGGTTTTGATTATCCTACACACACAGTACTTCCAGGAATGAAATTTGGTACTAACTTAGTAACTGGTCATGAGTTGTTTCAGTCATCTTGGAAGAGCAATGATGATCCTGCTCAGGGGCCATTTTCTGTGCATTTCGATCGTCGTGGGTATCCACAAATGTTAATTAGAAAGGGTAATGAGATACAGTACAGATCAGGATCATGGAATGGCCTGCGTTTTACAGGGACTCCAGTATTAAGGCCTGATCCTATCTTTACATATGAATTTGTAATGAATGACAAGGAAGTCTATTTCAAGTATGATGTTCTAAACACATCACTTTTTGCAAGGTATACAATAAGTCCAGCAGGCCTATTGCAACGTTTCTCATGGAATTATCGAACGAATGAATGGGTTATTATAGCTACAGCTCAGACAGATCAGTGTGAAAATTATGGCTTTTGTGGTGCATATGCTAGTTGTGAGATAAACAACAATCCAGTATGTTCATGTCTAGATGGATTCATACCCAAGACTCCGAAAGATTGGAATATGCTAATTTGGTCAGATGGGTGTGTTCGAAGGACGCCACTAAATTGCAGTAACAACGATGGATTTCTGAAGCATTCAGGGATTAAACTGCCAGACACATCTTCTTCTTGGTACAACAGGAGTTTTGATCTGAAGGAATGTGAGAGTTTTTGTCTAAGAAACTGCTCTTGCACCGGATATGCAACTTTAGATATAAGGGGAGGTGGAAGTGGTTGCTTGCTTTGGCTCGGAGAGCTAATTGATATAAGAGGATTAGCTGTTGGTGGTCAAGACCTCTATATAAAGGTGGCCGCTTCAGAATTAGGTATGCACTATATAATTCTTGCTGAGTTTTCACTCTCTGATTTTGGGCAATTGGCTCTGCTTTACCATTTCCTGTCCAAACCTAGTCAAAACAAATTTCTTTTCTTTTTCATTTCTTAAGTTCGCTCTACAGTATCCTTGAAATGTTCATATATTAATTTGCTATTTAGTGAATGTCTCAAACTCAGAAATATGTCCCTGACTATACTTACATGCTTTCAGCTGAATTTGAGAATAAAGGATCCTCCACTAAGAAGATAGCAGGAATTACTGCTGGAACTGTCATAGCAATCATTAGCATGATACTTGTCTATTACATATGGTGGAGAAATCAGATAAAACATGGTAAGCAAACTCAAATACCATTACAATTGATATGTATAGATAATAGAGACTGGACTTATTTCTGATATCCTACAGTAGAATTGCCACCTATATATTTACGTAAGAAGCATATAATTGTATAGAATACAGCAGCTTAGATTGTTAGTAAGCTGTATTTGATATGGGACTTATGGGTGCTTTACTGATTTTTATCCAAGTCTGATTGATCTGTCTTGTATCATTTTAGGGAGGGTTACAAGGCACAGAGGCACGCAAAACCAAAACAATGCAGACAGGAAAGATGAAATGGAGTTACCAATGTTTAATATGACCACAATAGAAGATGCCACTGAGAACTTTTCAAACAGCAACAAACTGGGAGAAGGCGGTTTTGGACCTGTATACAAGGTAACATTTATACTCAGTGTCCTGTGTATGCAATCTAATCTTTCAACCTAAAGTACATACTCAAGCTCCATGAATGATGATTTAGGGTAAATTGATTGAGGGGCAAGAAATAGCAGTGAAAAGACTGTCAAAAAGTTCTGGCCAAGGATTGAACGAGTTCAAAAATGAAGTGATATTAATTGCGAAACTTCAGCACCGCAATCTTGTAAAGCTTCTTGGGTGTTGCATTGATGAAGATGAAAAAATGTTAATCTATGAATACATGCCCAACAAAAGCTTGGACTCCTTTATTTTCGGTTTGAACCTATACATATCAACAAGCATTTAGCTATTAGTATTTCATCTATTAATTATTCTAACATGTGTAGTTTATTGATCAGATCAAACAAGAAGCAAACTATTAGACTGGCCCAAGAGGATGCACATAATTAGCGGAATTGCTCGAGGAATTCTTTATCTTCATCAGGACTCTAGACTGAGAATCATTCACAGAGACCTAAAAGCCAGCAATATTTTACTAGACGGTAACCTGAATCCAAAAATTTCAGACTTTGGCCTGGCAAGAACATTTTGGGGAGATCAAACCCATGCCAATACACAAAAAGTGGTTGGAACATAGTTAGTATCCATTACATTCCTCATTTTTCTGATTATGATTTGTTTGTCTTGCCAACTTTTCTATCATTAACAAGATTTTTGCAGCGGGTATATGGCACCTGAGTATGCAGTCGACGGACTTTTCTCAGTGAAATCTGATGTTTTCAGCTTTGGAGTCTTGGTTTTGGAGATAGTAAGTGGAAAGAGAAACAGAGGTTTTTCTCATGCTAAGCACAATCTTAACCTTCTAGGACATGTAAGCATTTACTGACTTACAATTGCAGATACATTGAGTTGCTAGCTTCTATAACTATTACTAATGCAGTTTTGATTTATTGCAGGCATGGATGCTATGGACTAAAGGGTCACCACTGGAACTGATTGGTGAAAGTTTAACAGATTCATACAATCTATCTGAAATAGTGAGGTGCACAAATATAGCTCTATTATGTGTTCAACAACGAACTGAAGATAGACCAAACATGTCATCAGTGGTAGTAATGTTGAACAGTGAAAATCCATTGCCAGAACCTAAACAACCTGGATTTTTCTTGGAAAGGACTCCATTTGAAGGAGATTCTTCTTCATCAAATAAGCATGAATCTTATTCTAATAATGAAGTTTCTATAACATTATTAGAAGCTCGGTAGTCTATCAATTACCATTTTTCTTGAAATTGAAAAGGGGGGAAGATTTTGTAATCAAACAAGCACAAATTCAGCTTTTGTAATTGGGTTTCATTTATTATTCAGAGCAGAGTAATAGAGCAATAAATTGCAGGCAACCATGTTTATGCAATGCTTTTGCGATTTCACTTTCTATATTTAATAAATAAAATGTTATATAAAAATAATATAAGAAATTAATTTTAGCTTGTCATATAATAAAATAAATTGTATATAATTTTTAATTATTTTTTACAGTAATTTTTAATCAAGTTAATTATTTTATAAAAATTGTTCCGCTCCCGAGAGCTTCTCTTATCACCTAAATTTGTTATAATTGTATTTAATTTTTAAAATGAAAATTAAATAAGATAATTTTTGGTGTATTTATAATATTTAAAATTTTTAAGTATAAAAAAATTAATCCCACCACGTAGAAAGCACGGTGTAGTATGAAAAATTCTTAGTAGATAATGATGTTCCTAACAAATCACTGACTTTTCTTAGTCTTTCCTGGCTTATTAAATCAAATTGTATTCAGTCTTATCTTTTCAATGATTTTTTATTTTTATTTTTAAATAAGTGTCATTTTTAAAAAATTAAAACTATATTAATTTATATATATATTTTTAATTTTAACCATTAAATTTATTATTTTTATTTAATATTTCATTGAAAAACAAATGATTTAATAAGTAAATTTTGATAAATAATTTTTTTTTTCAATTATTAAAATGATTTATTATATTTTTTAATACATATATATTAATTTTAATCTACACTTATTTACAACGGAGATAATGTAATATAATATGAAGACTATCACAGTCTATAAAGTACTCTAAATTAAAACATCAATGTTTAATTACTTTAATTTTGCAATCATAGACTAAAATTAATTATGATATTGTATCATAATTCCTCTTTTGCCTGCAATAGGAAGTAATGTATCCATTCATTAAATGATGTTGAAGAAACAAAAGGGAAAAAATGGATAGCTGTGTGCCTGTGCACGACTCAACTCCCAAGGAATAAGAAGTTAATAGCCTCTCGTGACTTGAGTTGGGTTAACAGAGTTAAATTCAGAAATTTTGATTATTAAATTTTGGAGTAATTAAATATTAAATAAGACAAAATATTAATTATTTATAATAAATATCAATATAAGTTAAAAAATAATTTTTAGTTATCTAAGTATTCCTTTATTATTTAATAGCTAAATTTAAAATTAATGATCCACCATTAAAGTGGAGGAAATTTTATTGATAAAAGACGTGGAATGTAGAATTAGCCTGAATATCATAAACATAAATAAATATATAATATAAAAATTAAATTTAAAATTTTTATAAAAATAATTTAATTAGCAATAATCATGTGATGACCGGAAACAAAGTATTCCCACAAAAAGTCAAATTTGATGTACTCACCCACACTAATCTTTCTCTTTCTCTGGTTCTGTTACATTTGCCTTTTTCATCATCGATACAAGATCAGTGTGAAAAACATGGTTATCAAATATCAGACCGAATCGATCGGTCAAACCAAAAAAATTAGGAATAAAATTAAGGACTGGGCCAATCAGTATTTTTTACCAATCCTCGAAGAACCAGATAAAAAACCGATAAATTGATCGATTAACCGGTCAAATTAAATTGATTTTTTTGGTTCAGCTGAATCAACTTTTTTATTTTTTATTTTTAATTTTTTTATCAAAATGACGTCGTTTTTATCAAATAAAAACTGCACCGTTTTGAGTTAAAAAAAATTAAAAAAATTTTAGTAATTTCACTTCAATTTTACCTGACTCCAAAACCTATCCGATACCAAAATAATAACTCTATTACATGTTATCCTATTACGTGAGTAGATGTTTGAGAAAGTGAATATACATAATTTATTATATATACAACTTTTGACTTAATGTGGATTGACACCATAAAAAATATGATTTTATATAAATTATTGATTTAGTAATAATTACATTATATTTATTTTTATCATATATATAATAATTGTCAAATTATATATACATATATATGTATATTGGTTTTTTCTCGATTTAATTAATTTAATTCAGATTGAATTTTTGATCCTCTGATTTTATTGGTTCTTTAATCGGTTCGATTATAAAAACATTAGTAAAAACTATGCATTATGTGGTGCATATTCTTGTTGTGATATAAACAAGTCCCCAGTACGTACATGCTTGTATGGTTCCATCCCCAAGTTTCCCAATTCGATAGGGGTGTGTTCTAAGGACTCCATTGAAATACAATGACAATGATAGGTTTTGGAAGCATGAAGGGATTAAGATGCCAGACACGTCATCTTCCTGGTTCAACAGTAACATTGATCTCAAGGAATGTGAGAGATTGTGCTTTCAGAACTGTTATTGCATTGCATATTCAGATTTGGATGTTACAGGAGGTGGAAGCGGTAGTTTGCTTTGGTTTAATGAACTGATTGATATAAGAACCTTGGTTGATGGTACGCAAAAACTCTCTGTGCGGGTGGCTGCTTCAGAATTAGGTATATAGTATATTAATCTTTTTGGGTTTAAGCTCTTTGCTCTAGCTTAATAACTGTATTGGTTGGTATTTGTTGCTATTCCTTTCTGTTATACAACTGATTATTAAGGCCTTGTTTGATAAAAATGAACTCCACAAATTGTTGTGGAATTCAATAAAACTAATTAAATTATATCATTTATAAATGAATTATATATTTTAAATTCATATATACTATGTCTGCTAACCAAACATTCTTGCTTGCAGACAAAATTCAGAAAAAAAAGCTTCTACAGAATATGAAAAACGGACTCATTGCTGGCTTAATCATATTGGGAATCATCACGATTTTAGTCTTTTGCAAGAAAAATCTTAGAAAACATGGTAAACTTACTGAAAAAGCCTATACAATAATAGCCATAGATACTTTCTCATGTTTGATAGTATGATTAGCAGGCCAGATTTTAATTAAGTTGCAGCTCTTAAATGTACAATTAATGAGTTTGTTCCATTTTAATCATGGTAGCACCTATGTTTCATTTCAGGGATGGCAAAGAATATATGTTGTGGGAATGACTTCGGTGAAAATGACAGTGTTTGCCAATATTTAGCTTGTCCACAATATCCAAAACCACTAATGGCTTTTCGAGCAGAAACAAACTTGGAAAAGGTGGTTTTGGACCTGTTTACAAGGTAAAGAAATCCATCTGTTTCTTAAGCAATTTATATTTCTCTTAAAATAGACCTATCTAAGCTCTACAAATGATGATGATTTAGGGGACGTTGGCAGAGGGGAAAGAAATAGCAGTAAAGAAGCTATCTAAAAGTTCTGGCCAAGGTTTGGTTGAGTTCAAGAATGAAGTTATATTAATTGCAAAACTACAACACCGTAATCTTGTAAAGCTTCTTGGTTGTTGCACCGATGGAGAAGAGAAAATGCTAATATATGAATACATGCCTAACAAAAGCTTAGACTACTTCATTTTCGGTTTGAACCTTCACTACATTAACAACATTTAACTTCTTGATTTCATTCATTAATTATTCAGTTTTTTAACTCAATGAGGTATTGGACTAACATATTTGGGATATTGGGTAGATCAAACAAGAATTAAATTGCTAGATTGGCATAAATGCTTTCAAATTATAGAGGGAATTGCTCGAGAACTTCTTTATCTTCATCAAGATTCTAGACTGAAAATCATTCATAGATATCTAAAAACCAGTAACATTTTACTAGATAGTGACATGAACCCAAAAATTTCAGACTTTGGTCTGACAAGAATATCTGGGGCCAATCAAACCATAGCCAATACACAAAAAGTGGTTGGAACATAGTTAGTGTCTAAAACTCTTGTTGTTTTCTGATAATGATTTGTTTGTCTTGTCAGCTTTTCTCTTATTGACAACATTTTGCAGTGGGTATATGGCTCATAAGTATGCAATGGATGGATTTTTCTCAATGAAATTTTATGTCTTCAGCTTTAGAGTATTGATTTTGGAGTTAGTGAGTGGAAAAAGGAATAGAGGATTTTGTCATCCAGAACACGACCTTAACCTTCTAGTACATGGAAGAATTCACAAGTACATATACACTATTGGTTTAATTGAATAGAACCTTTTAGTGCTAATTATTAACCTAGTATTGTGACCTGGTTAGTACTTGATGTGGAGAAAGCTAGTTTTGACTTTTTGGATCGTTTGGATAAATAGAAAACTAAACGAGAGTCCTAATAATATTTTTTATTGGTAGACGAATAAATAATTTTAACTTTTGATTTGAGATGAGTTACAGAGCACATAATATATCAAAGAATAGTGATTTTCGAGCCCGATAGCATTTTACTTTGGCTAGTCCAAATGACCTTATTTTTATCTTCAAAATCATCCATTTAGAATCTCAACAAATTATTTTTAGTTTTACACTTATTTTTAATATTTTTAAATTTATTTCTTTTAATTTTTTTTTTCTATTACGGTTTAAAACTGTATTTAAGCTTCATATTCATTATTTTAGAAGCAACTATTATTCAATAAAAATTCAGTTTGTGTTTTTATTTTTAACGTTAACTACGCTGCGTCAATATTAATACAATTTTGATATGCTGTAAGCATGGATGCTGTGGACTCAAGGGACACCACTGAAATTGATAGATGAAAATATAACAGATCCAAACATTGAATCTGAATTGGTAAAATGCATTAATCTGGTTTTATTATGTGTGTAAAAACTACCTGAAGATAGGCCAAGCATGTCATCAGTAGTTGTCATGTTGAGCAGTGAGAACCCATTGCCTGAGCCAAAACAACCTGGTTTTTTTATGGAAAGGAAACCACCTGAAGCAAATACCTCAGCAAACAAGCATCAATCTCACTCTGCTAATGAAGTTACTATAACTTCACTACAGGTTCGATAGTTTATCATTTCTTGAAATTGAAGATCAATAGCAGATATTCGTTCACTATGATGATATATATAAAATACAAAGTAAAAAAGACTATTTTATCAATAAATTAAAATCATGTTTTTATCATGTATTTATATCAATTAGTTGATATAAGCGAACTTATATCTAAAAAGAAAAAAAGAAAAAAAAAAACATAGAAAAACATAAAGAAATTCATTAGTATTAAAATCTAAACGTGAGATAAAAGCAATGAAAATTAATAATAAATAAATAAAAACGCTAATTACTATTTTTTCGTTGCATAATGATGTAGCATATTAAGTACTTCTAACTTTTCAAAAATTTACTAACTCTCCCTAACGAATGTCTTGTTATACTAATACCACTTCCGTTTAATTTTACGATTAGCCAACTAAAAAATGGTCAACAAGAGTAATAAAAAGACAGAAATGCTTTTATATTTTATTTTTAATTAATTACATTCTATTTTTACTTTAAAAAATATTTTTATTTTTTATTTGTTATTTTTTATCTTAAGAAACTTCTTAAATTTTTTAATACAAATAAAAAAATTCATTTTCATATTTTTAACAAATTTGAAAATAAAAAGTAAAAATATTTTTTTAAAAAAATATTTTTTATTTGTTATTTTTTATTTTCAAATTTTTTATTTTTTAAAAAATAAAATAAAAATATTTTTATTTATTTTTATTTTTAAATTTGTCAAAAAATATGAAATTGCATTTTTTAACACTAACAAATATTTTTTAAAATAAAAATAGAATGTAATTAATTAAAAATAAAAGATAATGATATTTTTATATTTTTATTATCATTGTTGACTATTTAAAAGTTGACTAACGGTAAAATTGAACGGAATGATTTAATAATATATTGTGACATTTGTCAAAAGAGAATTAATATATTTTTGACAGATCAAAATAAACTTAATATATTATGTTATTTTATAGGAAGGAAATAATAATTATCCTAAATAAAAGCCACAACCAAAGTGATATATAGCAATCGTCTGATCTAATGACTAATGACTCGAAACAAAGAATCATTTAATGGGCAATAATTTGGTTGTCATATTTCCATTTTCCATATGCATAATACATAATTTGTTTTTTAGTATTAAGAGGGAAAAAATCAATTCTGAGTTTATTATTTAGAGAAATATGCATTTACTGTTAAATTATATCTCAATATGCTTATGCATAACACATATTGTTAACTTATTTTAGTAAACTTTTATTGAGACATCATGATATGTTTCTAGGTTTTAGAAGAATGAGAGAAATTCAATACCAATATAGATTCCCACATGTAATTTCTTTCACATTTCTCATTTTTCCAGTCAATGCAAGAAAATCTGCTATAAAAATATTTATTTTTATTATAATTTTAATATATTTTTTTTAAAAAATGGGAATCTTATTGGTAGACTAGTTATCATATTATAAAGAGAACAATAAATTAATCTTATTAAAGTGAGATATGTCATTGAGTTATAGTGAATTTGTGATTTTAAACATTCCAATGAAAGTGAAAATTTAGATTTTATTATCAGGAATGACATTTTTCACTCTTGCTCTACTAAATCAAAACATGTTTTTGTCATGACACATTCCCGCAGTCAGATCGTGACGATCCTAGGGCACAGGAGATGCCAATGGCGACCGGCACCCGTAGAACCCAGTATCAATCACATTCACAATATACATATATATTTATCACAGCGGAATAAAACTTATCCATCATCTGTTACATATGGCATATCTATGCATATATATATATCCATCAATCATAAAACACTGTTCATTCTGAAATACTATCTCATATATCCTCAAAAACATATATATATCTGTTCATGTCCTAGCTAACCCATACATACCCCATGGAGCAGCTAGATATGAACATC